>SSNQ01000272.1:284648-308447 GCA_006942095.1 Nothobranchius kuhntae | reverse complement strand
CAGTATGAGTACAGTAACATCAACAGATAATACATAAAACCCTTATTTGGTCAATTTTAGCCTCCATGAAAATCTTAGCGATTCAATCACTTTTTGGCAAGTAAAATGCCATTTTATTTGTCTACAATTAAATCATCAATAAAGAATTTAAAGATATTTTGAGGCATTTCTTATAGGTAAACGGGAGGGTGTAGTCTATTTGGCAAGTGACAATCTTAATTTTATGTGCTGAAGTGCTTTTATCTTGTTACTTTTAAACAGAGCAACGTAATGTATAGATAGTAACCTACACAGTGTCATTAAAGCCAAAGCTTGATCATTTTAAATACTTTTTTCAAGTAAAAATGTGCCCCAAACTAGTTAACTGTGGCTCCATTTCAAGTGGACTAAAGAAAGGAAGGGGAAAAAATTAAATCGCTGGAGAATTGTTTATTTCCATTTATACAACGTTTACATTCAATACAGGGTGCCATTTTACATTGTTTATTTATTTTTTTAGTATCAAGGCTGTAACATAAAGAAAGCCAGTTCTTACCACAAACCATCTTTCAATCGCAAATATTGCTTCATATATCCTCATTGTGAACGTTTAAGACAAATAGCAACACTTAAAACAACTTCCGAACTGGAAAAACTAATGTGGCAAGGTGCAGAAACGAGTGCCCGGGCGGGATTCGATCCCCAGACTCCCGGGTGGGAGTCATGCGCTCTAACCAATCAGCCAAAGGGACATCTGCTTGGCCCAGTAGCCAGGGCGCATGATCAATCGGGACATTGTGGATGTCCACACTGCCACATCTTCTTCCCTCTTTCCACAAGCACGTCCTCGTGCTCCCGCGCAGGGTGCCACAAACACTGCCACAGTAATATCCGCGATAAACATCTGTTTAAGTACCGGAAGAGGTTATCTTTGCTTTCTGAATGTCCATATTGCTAGATATGCTGAGTTTTAGGGCGAAATCCTGGGGAATTTTGTCTAGAAATGCAATTACCTAACCGTGCGCGATCCCGCGGTGGCTAATCATTTTTTGGCAGCGAGTCAATTTATGGCACAACACCGGCTCGGGTTTCTCCTCCTCCTCCCTCTTTTCTTCTCCAACCTGTCGCTGGGCTGAGGCTCCATCACTTCCTAAATTGATTTTACTTGAACCTTCACTACCAAACAACTGTGAGATTTTAACACATGTGCCAGCATCAGCCTGAAGGGCCAGTTTCTTTTTTAGTCGAATTTTCTCCGCTCCTCTTTTCCGTTTTTTGTTCTCCATTTTGTAAAGCTCGTCTGTCTGTTTACTGAGATTCACAAACAACTGGCGGGTGCATCAGACCTCTGGCTATTGGTCCAGCCCAGAGTGTATTATTACCAATTGGCCAATCCACCAACTTTTACGAGGCGTCGCGTGGGGCGGCGCGGACAAGTTGTCCGCAACAACTAGAGGCCAGAAAAAAAAAAAAAAAAAAAAAAAACACACCGGCCCATAAAAGATGAAAGGGTCGGCCCAGCGGGCAGTTGCCCGCTATGCCCTATGGTCAGTCCAGCACTGGCCACAACCTACAGCATCGGAGTTGCCTGATGCTCCGGAGACTCCGGTTCCTGGAGACCCCTCTGTGTCACCCGTGTTGCGACGTTCTCAGAGAGAGAGACGTCCACCAGAGACTTTAAATGACTTTGTTAGATAGTGTGAGATCTTCCAGGAATAGAGCAACAAGGTGTTCTGATATACTTGAAATATATGTTAGGTTGGATGGTCACCATGATTACGTGTTGATTGTTTGTTAAGCATTCTTTAGATAAATCGTTATTTTGTAGATCACGGGAGTTGGGACTTAAAGGGGGAGGAGATGTGGTATCGCGAGGAATTAGTTGTTCATATAAATATGAGTACGCATAATAGTTCTTATTCACAGATACATACATCTCAGGTTCCTGATATTCTTCTGAAAGAAATAGAAGAGGTGTGTTGTTACAATGGTAAGGCCAGGAGAGGCAGTATAGGCTCTGTGTTACATAATGTTGTAAGAAAGTAGAAGAAGAGTGTGTCCGGTAGCAGAAAGTAACAAATGGATGCTGATGTTCTGTACATGTTCTGAATAGACAGTTCAGTAAACAAGTTGCAACGACACTCCGGAGTAAGGCTCAGTTATTTTATTTTTTGAAGACGCAACAGTGAGCTTGTCACAAAGCAGTGAGTGAAAGGGAAGCAGATGAGAAGTCTGCAAGTTATAAGGTCCTTCGTCTATGTGAGTACCACAGGGTTCAGTGCTTGGACCAATTCTTTTTACTATATATATGCTCCCAGTTGGTAAAATCATTAGACAGCATGGGATAAACTTCCACTGTTATGCTGACGATTCTCAGTTATATCTATCCATTAACCCTGATGAACCTAATCGGTTAGTTATATTACAGGCTTGTCTTGAAGACATAAAAAATTGGATGACTCAAAACGTTTTGCTTTTAAATCAAGACAAGACTGAAGTTCTCACCTTTGGACCTGAAATTCAGAAAAGGAAATTGCTTAGTCAATCACCTGACCTGAATGGCATTAAATTAGTCTCCAAGAACAAAGTAAGGAACCATGGTGTTAACTTAGACCAGGACATGTCATTCAAATCCCAAGTTAAACAGGTTTGTAGGATTTCATTTTTCCACCTTCAGAACATTGCTAAGATTAGAAGCATCCTTTCCAGGAGTGATGATGAAAAACTTGTTCATGCATTTATTACATCAAGACTGAATTACTGTAATTCATTACTCTCAGGAAGTCCACAGAATGTAGTTAAAAGTCTTCAGCTTGTCCAAAATGCTGCAGCTAGAGTTCTAATTTGAATTAAAAAGAGAGATCATATCTCTCCTGTCTTAACTTCCCTACACTGGCTGCCTGTTAGATTCAGAATAGATTTTAAGATCCTCCTTCTCACATATAAAGCTCTTAACAATCAAGCTCCATCAAACATCAGTGATCTGATTGTTCCTTATGTTTCTAACCGAGCACTTCGCTCTCAGATTGCAGGTTTACTGGTGGTTCCCAGAATATCTAAAAATAGGATGGGAGGCAGATCTTTTAGTTATCAGGCTCCTCTCTTGTGGAACCAACTCCCAGCTTTAGTCCGTGAGGCAGACACCTTGTCTACTTTTAAGAATAGGCTTAAAACATTTTTATTTGATAGGGCCTATGGTTAAAATCTGATGTCAGCCTAGATCTGGACAAGTGGGGGAGTAGAGGGAGGTGGAGTGTACAGTCGGTAAAGACGACTCTCCCTTGCCTTGCCTCCAACATGCCTCCATTTAAAAGGCTAGGTTATCCAGAGTTATCTCTGTGGTTATGCTGCTATAGGCTTAGACTGCTGGATGACACACTGACCACTTTCCACACTCTACTACTTTCTTCTACAATCTGCTCTTTGTATTATTTCCTGCTATTTCAGCTGTTAACTTTATTTTTTCGCCAAGTATTTTTCTCCCCAGAAGAAGCTACAATGGTGTTCTGCTGAGCTGTGGTGGCCTCATGGTGGGGGCCATCGGCTTGAACACTGCTGCTAACCATTGAAACATTCTCTCTCTTCTGATAATAACATTTTACTTTATTTGACATTGAATGTGCTACTACTAGTTGTAATGGAAAATGGTAGAGTAATGTGGGCTAAATAAATTGCTTTCAAAGCTATTTATTTCTATTCTCATTACTTGTGACCAATAGCTGTAATACTCTATTAATTATAGAATATCACCTTGCTTGGTCTTAGGATGATTAATTAGAAAGTTATAGGATTCTTTTAATTCTTAAGGGATTGTTTGCACTTCGTTTATGATTCAAGAACCAGTCAGTGTTTGCAAACAAATAAGAATTTGTTTTACAAACAATTAAGACTTGACAAATGGTTTAAACTATTATCCTGTGAGTGGATGGAACTAAAAGATGGGTGTCTGAAAAGTACATGTGAAAATGAGATGATGAATCAGAATCTCCGTATCTTCAGAGACTTGCATTCTGGATAAAAGAATTTGGTTTGCAGATAAGCTATAAGCTGTTATTTATCAAACTGCATACAGACGCCATCTGTGTGTCTACATTACGGTAGAGGCCCCCTCTTGATGGATCCGAAAGTCAGAGTGGTCGGATGACCGCTGGCACCGGAGGGCTGTAGAGTACCGAGGTGCCATCCTTAGCAGGTCCAAAATTATGGAATAATCTTCCATTATCTGTGCGACTCTGCATGTCAGTAGAGGTTTTTAAGAAGGCACTGAAGACCCATTATTATAATCTGGCTTTTAAATCTGTGTGTTAACTGATGTTTTGTATTTTGCTGTTTTAAATTTTTTTTATTGGGTTCCTATATATTCTTTGTTTTTATCTTTTTAGTTTAGTCTTGTGCAGCACCTTGGTGACATGATATACGTCTGTAAGGTCATTTTATAAATAAAGGTGATGATGATGATTATGATGATGATCTTATCATTCTCCCTCTCCTGATAATAACACTTTACTTTCCTTGACATTGAATATGTTTACCCATTTAATTATAGATTCACTAGGATAAATACAATGGAGTTTATCTCTCACCAAATAGAATATTTACTAAGAAATCACAATGTAACTTTTTCGTTTGTAACTCGGTTTCAGCTCACAATGTGCATCTGGTAGCAACAAGTCGGACCTAAAAATGTGCTAAAAATAGCAGTTTTTACACAACACATCGGACTTTGTATTGTGTTGTATTGACGTCTTGCTGCAGGAGGACGCAGGTATTTATGAGAGTGGCGGAGGAAAACGAAATAAAGTAAATAAATGTTTTGTGATCAGTGTAATCTCACATAACCACGGCAAACATGCTTTCTCGACAATCCTTGTATTTGAGTGAGAAAAAAAAAGTGTAGAAATGAAAACAGATGTGTGTTAATAGGGAACTAGCTGGCAAGCCATATTGACACGTTTGTGCATGTGCCGTGAGCGGTTCTGGTGCTATTTGGGCCGCAGCGCTACTTCAACAGTTATCCTTCATGTTTTTGTCTGGCTTGCTAGGCTAATAGATTCTCGCACGAGGGGAAAATCGGCTCAGGTTGTATACTTATTTTTTGCACAGGCATTTGTTTACTGTGAAGTAAAGTTGAAGTGCTGAAGTTTTGAAAACTAATTTTGAATAAAACTTGAAGAATAACTGGCAATTGTTTGCTCATTTTAAGAGGTCTTTCATATTTTATAACATGCTATTTGATATAATGGTTTACAAACACAAAAGGGTAATTTATTAGAGTACTCGATTAATCGATAAAAGATTCGATAGAGTACTCGATTACAAAAATATTCGATAGCTGCAGCCCTATTAGGTGGAATATTTCATTCTTGATTTAGAACTGACAATGTCCTCAGTATGATTACACACACACACACACACACACACACACACACACACACACACACACACACACACACACTTACAGGACTCAGACCCCTTTCAATTTTTCACTATTTTTTATATTGCAGCCATTTGTTTAAATCAATGAAATTAATCGTTTTCCTCATTGATCTACACACAACATTTCATATTGACAGAAAAATACAGAATTTTAGAAATTTCTGCAGATTTATTAAAAAGACAAACAGAAACACCACATGTTCTTAAGTATTCAGACCCTTTGGTGTGACACTTATATATTTAACTCAGGCGCTTTCCATTTCTTCTGACCATCCTTGAGATGGTCCTACACCTTCATTGGAGTCCAGCTGTGTTTGATTCTACTAATTGGACTTGATTAGGAAAGCCACACATCAGCCTATATAAGACCTTACAGCTCACAATGCATGTCAGAGCAAATGAGAATCATGAGGTCAAAGGAACTGCCTGAAGAGTTCAGAGACAGAATTGTGGCAAGGCACAGATCTGGCCAAGGTTACAAAAACATCTCTGCTGCATTAAAGGTTCCTAAAGCCGGGCATACACTGTGCAACTTTTTCACTTTTTTGAGCCGATTTTCCACTCGTGCGAGAATCCACGAGATCGGGGCGAGTTTTGCGCTGAGCGTCGTGTAGTGTACAGGGGGTTACGAGAGGCAATACACACCACGTGACCAGCTACCGATCAGCAATCGTGAGCTCGCACGGACTTCTGACGTGTTTGATATTTTGCTCGTCCCTCGTGAGGGTATTGCACTGTTGAAGCGGCGCTGCGTATCAGAACCGCTCACGGCGCATGCGCAATCAAGCATCAACACCGCTCGCCCACTATTACCCTAATAACACGTTGTTCGTTTTTATTTCTACACGTTTTTTTTTACTCACATCGATTGTCAAGAAAGCGTGTTTGTCGTGTTCATGTCAAATTAAACTGATCACAAAACACAGATTTACTTTCTTTATTTCATTTTCCTCATCCAACCCCCATAAATCCCTGTGTGTCCTCCTGCAGCACTCCTGAAGGACAACAGGCAAGACAAAAAAGTCTGACGTGTTGTGTAAAAACTGCTGTTTTTAGCATATTTTTAGGTCCGACGTGTTGCTACCAGACGTACAGTGTGAGCAGTCGGATCGCATCCGAGAACTGGGTCGTACAGTGTGAGCACATGACTCGTGAGATCTGCCCTGCGAGGAAGTCGTACAGTTTGAGCTGAAGCTGAGTGCTGCGAGTGAAAAAGTCACACAGTGTCCGCCCAGCTTAAGAGCACCGTGGCCTCCATAATCCTTAAATGGAAGACTTTTGGAACGACCAGAACCCTTCCTAGAGCAAGCCGTTCGGGGAGAAGAGCCATGAGAGAAGTAAAGAAGAATCCACAGATCACTGTGGCTGAGCTCCAGGGATGCAGTCAGGAGATGGGAGAAAGTTGTAGAAAGTCAGCCATCACTGCAGACCTCCACCAGTCAGGGCTTTATGGCAGAGTGAACCGTCGGAAGCCTCTCCTCAGTGTGAGACACATGAAAGCTCGCATGGAGTTTACTAAAAGACACCTGAAGGACCCAGACATTGTGAGAAATAAGATTATCTGGTCTGATGAGACCAAGATAGAGCTTTTTGTCTTAATTCATAACAGTATGAGTGGAGAAAACCAGGCACTGCTTCACCACTCGACCAATACAGTCCCCACAGTGAAGCATGGCAGTGGCAGCATCATATTGTGGGGGTGTTTTTCAGCTGCAGGGACAGGACGACTGATTGCAATTGAGGGAACGATGGATGCGGCCAAGTACAGAAATATCCTGGACAAGAACCTTCTCCAGAGTGCTCAGGACCTCAGACTGGGCTGAAGGTTTACTTTCCAACATGACGATGACTCTAATCACACAGCTAAAATAATGAAGGAGTGGCTTCACAGCAACTCTGTGACTGCTCTTGAAAGGCCCAGCCAGAGTCCTGACCTAAACCCAACTGAGCATCTCTGGAGAGACCTAAAAATGGCTGTCCACCAACGTTCACCATCCAACCTGACAGAACTAGAGAGGATCTGCAAGGAGGAACAGCAGAAGATCCCCAAATCCAGGTGTAAGAAACTTGTTGCATCTTTACCGAGAAGACTCATGGCTACATTAGCTCAAAAGGCTGCTTCTACTAAATACTGAGCAAAGGTTCTGAACACTTAGGACCATGTGATATTTCAGTTTTTATTTTTTAATTACTGCTAAGTGTACATTAAAGGAAAAAATGAATTTAATTGATTTATGTTATTATATGTCTGTCAAAAGTTTCCAGCTGAACTGACTTGGGTGCCTCTTCAATGTTTCAGCCTGACAGCAGGGGGAGGTGGCCAGTTTGCTGTTCAGTGTGTGTGTGTGTGTGTGTGTGTGTGTGTGTGTGTGTGTGTGTGTGTGTGTGTGTGTGTTTGTAACTGAGGGGTTGGTGTAGAAGAGCTGAGCAGTTGTCTGTGTGAACACACATTCACAAACACTGACATCTATTAATACCCTCCTCTGAGACATTGCCTACTGATCCCCTCTAACTGCAGTCAGGGTGCAGCAGACAGTGAGGGTGTTAGCAGCCTGCATAGAACAGGTGGGACCTGGCTCCAGGTCAGTTCATTTCAAACATGTCAGTTCTAGCTTCAGCCACTGAGCTGAACCAATAAGGTAATAAATGCAGTAGGCATGGCCTCATAAACAACGAATGTGCACATTCATAAACTTTGGAGAAACCAGACTGAGGCAGAGGACGGTGCAGGAAGGTGGAGACTGGAGCTGATGAAGGGAGAGTATGTGAACACAACTGTCTGACAGCCAGCACATGTGCCAGTGTGTTTTGTTTCATCAGCTACTATTTTGAGTGCATGGAGGAAGCGCACCTGTACTTCTGCCTTCAAGTGTGTCACACACGTATGCCATTAGACCCTGGTGTTTGCTGAGGTTAGAGGGGACACAAAGATTAACACGTTTTCTATGAGAAACATGGAAAAGGTTTGTCTGACAGCAGGATTGACATGTGTTTGCTATTTATTAATTACTGTAGTAGCTAAATGTAGTGAAGGAAAATTAAATCAGACATTTGCAACAAAAACATCACATTTTCTTTTGATCAATGAATTCATAACTAAATGTTCCCTGTTATTGTCAGGTCCTTGGCGTGATATAAAGGTGCATTGGTTCTACTTTGGAAGCCAAGGGAAATGGGATATTTAGAGTATAGGTGACTTGTCAGCAACTCAACCAAGCACTGGACTTACAAGCAGGGGACCGGCTTGGGGTAACAATAACAACATCCAGTGTGGGCCCTTAGGCAAGACCCTTGGTTCTATTTGCCTTCCTAATACCATGATGAGAGCAACGGAAATGAGTGAGATGCTGTCTCAGATGTTGCCCAGCAAAACAAGGTCTCCGTCAACCATTCTTCCCGCAGTCTCTGGGGAACCAGAGACTGCGGGAAGAATGGTTACTTTGAAACCTGCACTCAACACTAACAGCCAAACAACTATAGCTCAGTGTTCCATCATCCACAAATGGCAACTCCTATCACAATTTGACAGATAACATCAACTCCCCATCTAGAGATTGGGTACAAAGCCCCAATAAATGAAATAACGCTGAACAAAGCAGCAACTGACCTGAGTGAAAAGACAATGGCGCAAATAAATGTCAGGCAACCCTGACGCCAACTACGACAGCTGAGTGAGGTACCATCAGACATCCTTGGAGATGTGAATTAATCAATCAATGTTTATTTGTATAGCACTTCAAATGCAGCAATGTTGCCTAAAGTGGTTAACAGAAAAATTTTTAAATACAATCAAATGACAACAGTCAATTAAAAAAACATAAAATAAGCACAAGCCCTGTCAGCCCAAGGTGTTAAAAGCTTTGGAGTAAAAATAAGTCTTCAGTAACTTTTAAAAAAAGCAACAGATGATGCCTGCCTAATGGTGACCGGTAACATACATACTTCAAGGAGTAGGTACCGCCACTAAGAAAGACCTAAAAGCTCTTCTCTGTAGCCTCGCCCTATAGGGACATTCAATCTAAGTTGGTCAGCCGACCTCAGTCCACGACATGGAACATAATGCACGAGAAGCTCAGAGAGATAGAGAGGTGCAAGGCCATTTAAACATTTATACGCCAGAGCCAAAATCTTAAATTGCACATGGAACCTAACCGGGATCCAGTGCAGAACTGGAGTGATGAGATCAAATCTACGAATGCCAATCAAAAGATGGGCTGCAACATTCTGAACTAGCTGCAACCTAGCAAAACACCTTTTATTAATGCCGTGGTAAAGACTGTTGCAGTAGTCTAAACGAGAAGTTAGAAATGCATATATACGTTTCTCCAGATCGTTCTTAAGCAAAAAAAAAACATCACCTTGTAAAGATTTCTCAGCTGAAAAAAGTATGATTGAACAACACGATTGACTTGTAAATCAAAATTAAGCAGAGAATCAACCTTAAAACCCAGATTAGATACCACATCCTTTGAACTATTTGAAAGGTCATTCACCAAAGACTGAGGATATGAAGGAGGGCCACTCGGTGCCAGTATAATTAGCTCAGTCTTAGGCCCTGTCCACACGTAGCCGGGGATCTGCCAAAACGTAGATATTTTTCTACGTTTTGGCCTGTCATCCACACGAAAACGGAGTTTTTTCACACGAAAACGGATCTTTTTAAAAGCTCTGGCCAAAGTGAAGATCTGCGTTTTCTCCGTTTTGGGTGTCTGCGTGTGGACGGACAAAACCGGAGTTTTAAGGTCCGCAACGTCACTTTCGGCGACAAAAAAATGCTGACATCACGTGTGCGACCTGTGTTTACACTAGCCGACAGCATGGATGCCCTCAGAGCTGCGCTCGCTTTATCAATTGTCCAAGCACTTTTTGCTTGTTTGTTTTTGCAAGAGGAATTACTGCTCCTTGTGGAAGACCACAGACGAAGGACGAGGTTAAGAACGGGGGAAGTACTGCCACCTACAGGTCTGGCATGTCCTTAACAACGTATTTATCCGGGTACGTGTGGACAGTTTTGTTTTAAACGAGGTGGTGTGGATGCAAGTTTTTGGAGGGGCGGATATTCGTTTTTAAAAAAATCCGGCTACGTGTGGACTAGGCCTTAGACTCATTAATCTGCAAGAAATTACAGCTCATCCAGTCTTTAACATCACGAAGAAACAATAGAGGTATTTCCTTAACTTTAGTGTAGGTGTAACGGGCTGACTGGCGGATCCGTAAAAACACCCAACACAGAATGACAGTTAAACGAGTTTATTTAAAGGAGAGAGGCAGAGGCAATGTCAGGAGGCAGGAGGTCGTTACCGGGAGATCTGAAGCAGGGAATAATCCACAAGGGAGATCCAGGAAGCGAAGTCGGGGACGGAGCAGAGTCGGAGCCAGAGGATCAGAAAGGCAGTGGTGCAGACAAGGTAATCCAAGAATCGGAGTCGGAGCAGAGTCGGAGCCAACAGGATAATCCAATAATCAAGGTCAGGAACGGAACAGAGTCGGGATCAGGAGACAAGGTAAGAGAATGCTGGAGAATCTACTAGGAGAACGTTCGATAATCTGGCAATGGCTGGGTGGCTGAGTGGATCTTAAATAGCAGGAGGAGCAGGTGTGGTGAATAAGGTTGATGACGGAACAGGTGGAGTGAATGGAGCTGATGAGGTGCAGCAGTGGTTGCTGTGGTAACAGGTCTTTGGCAGGAACAGGATCATGACAGTAGGCCTGACAGTCATCAGCATAAATTGAAAGTCAGGGGCCATATTTCTTAAAAACGGCACCAAGTGGGAGTGAGTTTAGATTCAAAAGCAGAGGGCTGAGTATAGAGCCCTGAGGGACNGGCATGAACAGGATCATGACAGTAGGCCTGACAGTCATCAGCATAAATTGAAAGTCAGGGGCCATATTTCTTAAAAACGGCACCAAGTGGGAGTGAGTTTAGATTCAAAAGCAGAGGGCTGAGTATAGAGCCCTGAGGGACCCCATATTTAAGAAGAGCATCACTCAAGTTAAAACTTCCATTCCTAACCTTCACATACCTATCTGACAGGAACTCATCCAACGGAGTGCTGAGCCAGTGATACCAACACACTTCTCAAGATGATCAAGAAGAATAACACGATCAAGAGTATTATAGGCCGCAGTCAAATCAAGGAGCAATAAAAGACTGACTCGTCCGCATCAATGTAAGTGTAAATATCATTAAACACTCTCACAAGCGCAGTATCAGTGCTGTGCTTAGCTCGAAAATCAGATTGAAAGACTTCTAAAATTTGGTTATGATCTAAATAGTCTAATAATTGCTTAAAAACAACTTTCTCAAGACCCTTAGAAAGAAATGGAAGTGTAGAAATTGGCAGATAATTTGATAATACAGAAACATTAAGAATTTGTTTCTTAATAAACCAGAATGCAAACTAGAGTTAATTACATTATTAATCACATTAGCAATAGGGAGCCTAAGTCACTTTCGCACCATGGGTGCTATGTAATTCAACAGGGCAAAAAACGCTATTTTCTAATCCACTTTGCCTAACGCTCTGGATCGCACATATGTTGTACTGCAATTTAAATGAAATGTAATGATGGTGTTTCGACCACGACAGTCACGTACTTAGAGATTTATTAGCTGGTAAAAGTTTGTAATTAGCATGACTACACACCAGAAATTAGCACGTCACATATGCAACGTCACCACATAACCTCCTCTCCTCTAGCATAGCTGCTACTAACCAAATGACCATACTGATGGTGGTTTTTTTCCTCCTGTGGGAGGTTTGCTGAACTTACAGCCCTTTTCTCTCAGTTTTCTCCATGTCTGGTTCGATGACATCATTTTCGTGAAGCGCATTTTTTGTGCTGGACTTATTTTCACACAAAACCCAAAATAGCTTTTCCTCCGTTAGAAAATAAGCGCGTTCGTGGTATCAGAATGTGTTTTTAAAAATTCACGGACATCATAAGTGAAATCCATGGCACATAAAAAGCGGAATTAGAAAATTGAGTTTTTAGTCCGTTGACTTGCATACATTTTTTCGTTCTTCCGGGGATCCATAATGCGGAAGTGACTCAGGCTTCCTATAGCTGGGCAAATTTCCTTGATAATACAGGATGGTATAATGTCAAGCAGAGGTGTGACATTGTGGCATCATCAAGTCATCTCCATGTCATGTTTTTGTTCTGCTCAGCAATTAAACCAGGTGATTTCAATCAACAAAATGAATTAACCTGATTCAGATGCTGAGTAGAACAAAAACACGACATTGAGATGACTTGATGATGCCACAATGTCACACCTCTGATGTCAAGTGCAGAGCTAGATGGTTTCATGGCAGCATCAATTTCATCCAACATATCTGGGGACACAGAATTAAAAGAATCCAAAGAAGTCAAAACAAAAAAGGCATCATCATCAATAAAGCAGAACTGCTGTGGAATTCGAGCTCGAACAACTTCAGTCTTGCCTATAAAATAATTCAAAAACCCCTCAGCATTAATCAAAGAAGCTTCCAGACCCCAACACATGAAGGATTTAGAATCCCATCCACTCTACTCTAGGGTTATGCTCATTAGAGCTAATGATGTGAATGCAGCACTGAGAACAATTCCTACAACCACCATCACTGAAACCAATGAGCTGATATGCACTTCTGCAGCAGTGATTATTGAGATGCTTCGCTATAAGTGCAAGAACAACTGTGAGAAACTATACTCCCTATGGAAAAGAAGGTCAGAGGCCAAAATCAAAAGAAGTGAGCTGCACTGTCAGAGCTCCAGAAAGCCACAATGACAAAAACAGTAGGTAAGAGCTACAGCCAGAGACCTTTATTTGAAGCACTAGAAGCTGCCACAGAAAGACTCCAAGCCCTGGCCAGCCACCTGAAGAGATGAGAGAAAGTCAAGCCAGACAAATGAACCGGCTCTTTTCGTCCTAACCAGCTAGTGTCCTCTCAGTGGCAGGGTAATAACAGCAGAGCAGACCCACCAGGGCTGTAGATAGTGGTGTGATGCTGGTATGCTGGTCCAAGCTGGGAGCAAATAATGTCTGACAGTGCACAAGCATCTGCACAATGGGAATCAAATCAAGCATGTTAGCCAGTGAGCACATGGCAGTGACAAGCACTTTAAATGATAAATGACCCACACTTGTATAGCACCTCTCAGAGTAAGGACTCCAAAGTGCTTTACACTACAGTGTATCATTCATCCATTCACACACACATTCACCCACTGATGGTGATGAGCTACGATGTAGCCACAGCTGCCCTGGGGCGCGCTGACAGACGCGAGGCTGCCGAGCACAGACGCCACCGGTCCCTCTGACCACCACAAGCAGGCAAGGTGGGTTAATTGTCTTGCCCAAGGACACAACAGCAGAATTCTCTGTCCGGAGCCGGGATCAAACCTGCAACCTTCCGATTACTGGACAACCCGCTTAAACTGTTGAGCTACTGCTGCCCCGGCTATTTACATGCATGCAATATCCTCACCGCTCGCTCAGATTCAGTGTGCTCGCTCGTGCAACCGCTGGACTTGTGAGACCTTGAAGGCAGGCGGATCGAGTGGTACATCTATCTTCTCCAGCTACTCAATGATGAGCCTGTTTGCTTCCTCATCAGATGAAAACACTTGGTGTTGAAATGTTAGTATGCAACTGTTTGAGGAGTGTGCTCCAACGTGTTCCTGGTTTAGACTCCCTGTCCTTCAGCTTTAGAGTAACTGCTGCATCAGAGCACTTTGTTTTAGATGAGGTAACACATTTGTTTTCCCAACCCTTTCTTCCCTATATTAGCGGTCTCTCCCTGCACAATTTTTAAATCTTATTCAGGTCAATTCTTTTGCCACTCTGAGTTTCACTTGCATGCTGAACATGAAAAATCTTCAACCCCTATTTCCTGCCCCTTTTGACTAACTTCTATACCCACAGAAACAGGAGCGCCACAGCTTTTGTTTCCACAGAAAAGTACTCAGGGCATTTATTAATTCATACTAGACACAAGCAGTATATGACTCCATTCAGATCATTTTTTCCAACAACTGTTACAAACAAATATTAAGTATGAAAAGCTCATTATGGAAGGAATCGTGAAAACATTTTAAAAGAACCACATCAAACTGATAAAAATGTTAGTTTAAATATTCTTATTTTTGACTGATGAAGTCAGTTGTTTATATCATTTTTTATATGTGTGTACTTTCCTGCCTTACTCTTCAGTACAAATATGAAGTGATTCATGCAGCTTAATCCGTGCTAATCTCCATTTCCTTCAGTCCAGCTCACTTCATTTCTTTTTTACTGCAGAAATAACTCAACAGCTGTGCGATGCTTCAGGTTATCGCCACAAAGCACAACACCCATTTTCATTCCTGTGTGCATTACATTAGCTTCCCCAGAACACAAACAGCTTCCTCCTGCATTAGCTGCCAATGGAAGTGTAATTAACGTCTGACAGTTTGAATAGCAGCTCCACAGAGCTACTCACATCTTTTTGAAGTCACACATGGTGTATTCAGGCCACTCAATGTAGCAGACCACACGGCCAGGGAGTTGGACTGTGGTAGAGTAGTAGTACTGAGGAAATGCAAGAAGCAGAGCCAGAGCCCAGATCACACCCACCACCACCCTGGTCTCTGTGGAAGACATGCGCTGCTGTAGAGGGTGGATGATGGCCATGTACCTGTGGAGACAAGAACAGGATGCATCATGTTCTGCACGGTGACTCTGGTTGCTGTTTGGTCGTTCACCTGAAGCCAGTCTGAGAGAGGATAAAGAAACTGCACAGATGGGCACGGTGTTTAGTGGGTAAAACACAAATTATAAGCCAAAAGCCCACAGAGTTTATTTTAAGGATGAGTATAAAAACAGAATTAGAAGTGATGTGTGAAAAGTCTGCATTAGACCACAAAGATTATTTTTATTTCAACAGAAACATGTTTATTTTAAGAGCTCCACATTCATGATGGGATTAAGCAAATTAGGAAAAAAGGTTTATTTCCTCAAAGATATTGTTTGCTTTGTTCTATAGTGCCTAAAAATCTATTGTGATGTAACATTGCAATGCATTGTGGGATGTAGCCATAGACAAACATGCGTATACTTTGCATGTGTGCCATACGGGTCTAAGCTGCTACGCTCGTCACAAAGTTGTATTTTTGTCACCTAAAGATGTTCAAACACAAAGGAACTAAGCACCGCTTTTGGGGAAGGTGCTAACTGGACTCTAGATGCCCAGATTGGACGTCGGAGGGGACAATATTTATCAATTTTCCAAAGCTGGGTAAGGGCTGCGACCACAGGAAACAGCTGGAAAGGGAAATGGGCCAAGCTAAAGACAGACGAAGCAAAGCTGTGGCAGTTTTTATGTGGAAGAGCAGATTTTTACAGTGCGGAGACGATCAAGGCAAGGAAAGGCCGCTTCATTTACATAGCACATTTCAGACACATAGGCAATTCAATGTGCTTTCCATTAGCAAGAACAGCAAGAACATTAAAATAAACATGACAGCACAATTAAAATACACACAAATTCATTTTAGATTTAAAAAAGAAAAAAAAAACAAAGTGAAAGGGTGAGCAGTTACAGTACAGAACGTCCAGTATTAGAAACATTCGTTCAAAGGTTGATGAATACATGGTTTTGAATTTTGATTTAAAAGTTGCTGGAGTTGGGGCACTTTTAAAGTCATATGGACGCTGATTTCATCTGTGTTATACCAGCTGACTGCTTCCTAAGGATCTCAGAGCCCTGCTGGGCATATATACAGGAAGGAGATCTGACATGTATTTTGGCCCCATGCCATTGAGTAATTTATAAACTAGTAGAAGTACTTTGAAATCGATTCTGTAGTTTACTGGTAACCAGTGCAGAGATTTAAGAACAGGGGTGATGTGCTCGGTTCTCTTGGTTCTTGTTAAAACTAGCTGCTGCAGTCTGAATAAGTTGCTTTACTGCTTTTTTTGGGAAGACCAATCAATAGACCATTGCATTAGTCCAGCCTGCTGGAGATGAACGTATGAATGAGTTTTATTAGGTCCTGTCTGGACATGAGACCCCCTGAGTGGTGCTATTTGATGAAGATGATAAAACGCTGATCTAGTTATGGCCTTAATGTGACCAGTGAAGAAGTTATCCAGGAGGCAGTGGTGTAAACGAAGGGGTCCAGCTGAATGTCTAGCCCAAACAGTCTCCAAATGTAGACAAAAAAGACTTTTGACCAGAGGTGGGTGCTATGCAGAAAGTAGTGACACAAATAAGAACTTTGAGAAAATGTTACTTGAGCACTGTGAGTCATGAGTAACAGTTTGATCATAAAAGTCAGAATTTTGTTTCTGTTGATTTGTTTTTAATCAATGTCCAAGTGCTCTATCTGTGTTTTTAATTGGCAAATGCGGTTTGTCTGGCTAGCACTAACACCCAGCAGCACTTGCACTGTGGCGTTAACTGTAGAATAGCTATTCAAAAGCCAACGAAACCCAAATCACACAATAATCCTTGTAGTTGTTTAAAATTTGAAATATGGACGCACGCTATATCAGCATTGAGGGGTGGCAATAGTTGTTCAAGGGTCAGGAGTTTGCCCTATAACCGGTGCGTTGCCAGTTCAAATCCAGGTGCCATCTGTTATGTCCTTAGGTAAGACACTTCACCTTTCTTGCTTTCTGGTGGTGGTCGGAGCATTAAGAGTTCAGTTCCTTACACAGTTGATGCATGAATATGGCACTAATACAAACTTTATTCTATTTTTCAAATAATCTTTTAGGTAGAACTTTCTCTTATCCAAGATGGGTATGACTCAAAGAGGTCTAATTAATGTGTTAACCCCACTAATAACCCAAATGAACGAGCTAAATGGACGATCTCACTCTAACTTTCTCAGACACGCATGGAGGTCTTTTAAATCCAAAGCTCCATGTGGCCAGCTAAAATGGGCAAATCACAGCTTTGGCTTCCTTTCAGATGTTGCTGGCAGACATGTTTCTGTTTTTGTAAAGGGGAGTCATAGAAGCAGAATATCAGGATCAAACTGCTCAGATCATTAACACACTTGCTGGATAGCAGGTTGTGTTTGAGTTGAACAGTTCAAGGAAAAACAGAGCACGGCATTTCACAGTGGAACCAGGACGGCAGAGAAAGAGACTAGAAATTTTTATTCGGTTGTAAAAATTACTATATTTTTGTGACTTTAGTGTGCACGTTATTTACATAGTTTTATTATTTCACATGTATATTCATTTTTATTAATAATAATAATAATAATAATAATAATAATAAGTGGCTACGCAGTGCAGGACTGAGGGCAGAAACGGAAGGATTGTTGATAGCAGCACAAGACCAGAGCCTGTCAACGAGATCATACCACCACAATGAAAGATGGAACAGACTCCATGTGTCGAATGTGCAGCCAATATGTAGAAACCATTGATCACATTCTCTCAGGCTGCCCCACTCTAGCCAGAACTGAGTACATCCACAGACATGACAGGGCAGCAAGCTATATCCACTGGAAGATCTGCAAGCATTTCCATCTACCAGCTGCATATTAGTGATATGACCACCAGCCACCAACAGTGACTGAAAACAACAACATCACAGTGTTGTGGGACATGCCAATCAACACAGACAGAGAAATCATGGCCAACAGACCAGACATAATCATCAAAAACAAAGAAGAGAAGACCTGCCTCATGATTGATATGACCATCCCATCTGAATAAAATGTCACCACCAAGGAGCTTGAAAAGCTATCAAAGTACAAGGACCTGGAAATAGAAGTCACAAGAATGTGGGGGATGAAGACAACAACAATACCCGTCGTGGTGGGTGCACTTGGCCTCATTAAGGAGGGACTGGAAAAGAGAACAAAACAGATTCCTGGAAACCCAAAAGTCCAAGAAATCCAGAAGATTGTTCTTCTCGGAAGTGCCCACATCATCAGAAGGACGCTTTCCATAAAATAACCCTGAAACTGCCTTAGAAGCATGGATTGATTCTGGCACTTCAGTGAAAGCATACAAATATACAAAAATTATTATTATTATTATTATTATTATTATTATTATTATTATTATTAATACAATTATCTGCTGTAAGGCATTTTTGCATCATTTCCTGTTTTCAGAGTTGCACTACGTGTAGCTGTTCAGTGCTAGTGGCTCACTAAAATAGATTACATTTCTCTGTACTAGGATATCTCTGAGTTATTGTAGCACATAAGCACGCTAAAACTCCAGTTTTCTGTTATTTCACCTAGCTTTTAGGGAACCATTTTAGTTTGTACGCAGATTATTTGGTGTTGAACGAGTTGCTCGTCCAGTTAGCTTAGCCTCAGCACGGCTATGGCTACTGGTTCTCCGTCTCCTATCTCTTGCTCTCTGTGTCACATGTTTAGTTACTCCTCTGCCTCCTTTAGTGATAATGGTACGTGTAATAAATGTAGCATTTTTGTAGCTTTGGAACCGAGGGTGTCGGAATTGGAGGCCCGGCTCCACGCTGTTGAAAAGCCCGTAGATAGCCGTAGCTACTTAGCTAGCGCAGGGCTAACTCAGAACCACCCCGTAGCGGTCCTCCAGGAGAACCCGAGCAGCCGGGACCTCAGGCTGGCTGAGTGACAGTACACAGGAAGCATAGAACCCAGCCCGTGGGACACCACCAAACCATCCACGGTTCTAACAGATTTTCCCCGTTCAGTGACGCACCCACTGATAAGCCGACTCTGATCAATGGCAGCTCCATAGTCAGAAACGTGGCATTAGAGACTCCAGCAACCATAGTTAAATGTTTACCTGGGGGCCAGAGCGAGCGACATTAAATCTTACCTGAAACTGCTGGCTAAGGATAAGCGTAAATACACACTGTGCCAATTTTTCACTCATAGCATTAAGCTCTGTCTCAATCTGAACGACTTCCTCGCAGAGCAAAGTTCACGAGCCATGTTCTCATACTGTACAAGCCAGTACTCGGATGCAACCAGACTGCTCACACCAACATGTCAGACCTACATATGCTAAAAACAGTAGTTTTTACACATCACGTCGGACCTTCAAGACCAAAAACCCAGAAGTTTTGTTAGTGTTGTTACTGATGTATGTTGTCCTTCAGGCTTGTCATAGGAGGACCTGCTGGTTTATGGGGGTTGGAGAAAGAAGGCAAAAGAAAGTAAAATAATGTTTTGAGATTTGTGTATACACTCTGGTTTACACAGTGTGCTCTTTCAAAGATTAACATACTTCTCAGAGTTGGTAAATCCAACACATCCAGTAGCCATCTTCCAAGAATTCACAGGTACCTGAGCCCTCAGTGCCTTCACTAGTCTGAAGTAGTTAAACTGGGATTGTGTTTCCATCTTTACCTACCCTTGTAGAATCTTGCTCTTTTTCTTTAAATTTTAGGCAATAACCTTCAATCCAGCCTGTCTGTCTTTTACAGAAGATGAACACTCCTCCAACTTCTTTACGCAGCCCGTCTAAGGCTGTTTTGACCCCATCACATATCCTCCAAATTCCACTTTTAAGTTAGTTATTGCTCCAAGTATGTCCTCCTTAGCGCTGACTGAATTGTTCTTTCTTCTCTGTTGAGTTGCGCTAGCTCTGTGTTTAAATCTGCTCAAGCTAACATGAGATGTTTAGACAAACGCAAGTGTACGTATCAAAAGGCCAAGGATTTCAATCACAATGACCCAAGGTTGACTGTCTGGTCTCTAATCCAGAAAGGTACTACTCAACGACCTTGTTACCAAATAGGGGAGCCATATTAAGTGCTTCTACTAGCTCCCTTGTTTTTGCTGGAACTCAAGGTCCATGCAGAAGACGAGACTTTCTGCACTTTCAGTCTGAATAAAGTTTATTTCCCTGGCTGACATAAATTACTTTTTAAAACTTGCATAAGTGTTATATAATCCTCTCTTCTTGCACGAACAACTTGTTTAAATCTAAAGTGTATGAATAATGTGTGCATTAATTAATGATGTGTTCAAATGAATATTTTTCCTGTAATGATTCATTTCAGATCTTAAACTACACCAAATCAGTAAATGTTTATTCTAGATATTTAATCTACCAGTGTGAACGCAATAATAACAACATTATTATTAATGTTTAACCCTTTTTAAACGTTATAACATTTTCACTTCACACTAAGAGTTAACCTCTAAGTATCTGAGTGAAGGAATGTTTTTCTGAGGAATTTTGGTAACGCCTTTAAACTTGTGAAACTCTGATTTGTCTAAATCAGTAAACAACATTTAATAAATACAGGGATCACTTCCTGATTCCTCAGTTCTCCAGGTGCCTCCTGGTTCGGCCGACTGGTGAGCAAGCATTTGGAACCATCCTTTCTTTTGACCCCAAGGTCAGAGCCTCTCTGCAACGCTTGCGAATGATATCGGACAACGGCTCTTATGTCTAGGTTTGACTTCCTGCCAGAATTGATGCGGTTCACCCGCAGCTGGTGAAAAAAATAGAGCAGACGCCGAAACGATCGCTGCACGGCGCGGGCTGGAGCACCGGCGCGCGGCACTGCGGCAGCCCATGTGGTCTATAGAATAGGATAATAAGGGCGCCGAATGAAGGCGATCCACGTTTCGCGGAGCTTCGGCGGCCGGTGTGTCCCCGGAGTAATAATAACATTCATTTCAAACTTCTGTAATTCAAACACAGCTTAATCAACCTTATTAATTTAAGCACAGATTAATCAAGACATTATTATTATTCATCAACCATTACTGTTCATTTCATCTCACAATTGATTAACTCATATGAGGTGAAAATAGTCACTTTATTCAGAAAGTGAGCAATCCTGCGGTGTTGTCAAAAGAAGGCTTTGTTTGGGAACACGGCCTGACATCTTGTTTCTCCTGAAATGTCAACAAGGCTGCAGTATCCTTCTGGGTTTGTTGGAAGCTAGGATGTAAAATCCACCTTAAATAATGGAATTTATGTCTGCAGATGACCGGTGGCATGTAGGTCAATCTGTAGGTGAAAACTGACCATTGTTGGACGTTACAGCACAACTGTGTTGGATGGTTTTATGAATAACCTCTAGTTTATCAAACCATACAGCCAAACAGATTTTACAACCCAGACACAAACTCTATCAGATACTCACAAGGTTCTGCTAAAACATCTAGCTTACATTCCATCATTTCACCCATTGTCTGTTATCCTGTACAACCATCATTTCATTCATATTTTGTCATGTATAATCATTAGTTTAAGAACAATAGAAATAAATTCATCTTTATAACTATATCCTTGACTAAATCAAACATTCAAAGATCAATCAGATTCATGTTTCATATTTATAAGGAATATTACGTCTTATTGATTACTTAACAAAAATGTAGCTAATCCTCACCGCTACACAAGGGAACCACTTCATATATTTTTTTCATATTTTTTTTATCTGCAAAATATATTTATAGATGTACTATGACGGAACACTGTTAAGAAGCACGAAAATGTTTGAAGTGAGCTTGTTGCAGATTTGCTAATGTAACTTTATTTTAGTTTGCATGGTTGTTCTTGATTAAACTTTGAATTATTTTACCAAATTCAGGTTCAAATGGTTCTGCTTGGAGTGATTTGACATCCTATAGGGCGATTTTACAGGATTCTTGTATAAGACAGATTTTATACACACCTTTGTAGCCAGCTTGCCATGCACATGTACATCTTCGTTATTGTTTCAATTCCTGTATGTCTGAGTTTGAAGGCAACAGTCAAGTTTGATGTCTTCCATGTCTTTTTCTGAGAAGCATCTCTGCTTGACATAAACACGTGGATTTTTATATGACACAAAATTGGCTTAATTTTTGTGAATTTTCTTGCAGCGAGGTCTGCTTTTCAGATTTATCTGCTCACGTATCTCAAGTTGGAAAGCACATCACTGTAACTCAGTACTTTGATGTCTGTCCACTGGTAATGTCTGGTTATGTTCAGTAAGAAACGTTAGGAAATAAGCAGCAATAGTATTATTTTTTGGTTGCTATACACCTCCAGTTATCTACAAATTACATCTAAGCTGCCATGGCAATGCAGCAGTTTGACATAAACACCATGAGGCTGCTGTACCATTTTCTTGGATGTTACTGATTCAGAATGAAGTACCAAAAGAAACAGAAATAAATGCTTCCCTCAAAGCTTGTCAGATATGTTTTCTGCCAGATTGTATTTGATGGCACGATCAGGTAAATTAATCATGAATTTGACTCCACTGATTTATTGGTTTGTTCTTGTTTTCCAGTTTATGTAAAATTACCATCAACAGCAGGACATAGATTAGCCTTGTGAAGGAGGCAGAGCCAGCCGGGGACTGTGTGGGAGACACGGTGACGGGTGGTCGATGTTACTTCTATTGTCCATTCCTTCAGCCATCTCTGTCTGGTCAATACCAGCAAACACTCTTGTGTCCTGTTCAAAACCCATATCTACCTGCATGCCTCAGCATGACCTCGCTATTGATTGTGTGTGTGTGTGTGTGTGTGTGTGTGTGTGTGTGTGTGTGTGTGTGTGTGTGTGTGTGTGTGTGTGTGTGTGTGTGTGTGTGTGTGTGTGTGTGTGTTGAAGCAGTTCTCCAATTTTAACAGAGAAATAAAAACTTGCTTGGTTGATTATTTCTCCGTTGTGACAATACTGCCTGGTAATACATCTTATCCTGTATTATACTGTAGTAAGGCCTGATTGGTCACCTTTAAAATGCAGCATAACCTGCAACAATCATCCATTTGTAAATGAAAAACACAACTGAATGAGGGATTAGGACCCCAAATGCCAGGTGGTTTTTTTTGGTCCTATTCTCATTTTAAAACATTGCTTTAGCTTAGTGAGGACTCCACTATTTCAAACAGATGTTTTGGCCATTTTAAATGGTGGAAAAGCTATAAATATTTATCATCTTAACCACCAATGAGAATTTTCAATGAATCTTTTTTATGAACCACTGTGGGATTTAGGAGACTGGAGCTGGTTTAAAGGTGCAGGAGGAGATGTTATCCTGGAGCATTGTTTGCTATGCTGCTTGAAATGCTCTTCACATACAAATGACAACGTTTATACTACATGATTGGTCAAATGAAGGAGTAAATTTAGTTGTTTCTAAAATATACAATCTAGAAAAAAGTCATCCAATCACTGAGTCCATCCATCAGTCAAACAGGGAGCCTAAGTCACGCCCACCTAATTCCGCATCATGGGTCCCCGGAAGAATTCAATTCAATTCAAAGATACTTTATTAATCCCAGAGGGAAATTAGAGTTTCAGTACACACACAATTCTGAGATCAGACATACATAGGCATAGACGCATGACAAGAATTGGTGACTGTGGTCATTCGCAACCCGAATCATGCTACCTTAATAGAGATCAGAGGGTTTATATATGAGGATTGAGTCAGGTGGAGGAAA
>SSNQ01000272.1:271427-284511 GCA_006942095.1 Nothobranchius kuhntae | reverse complement strand
ACTACATGATTGGTCAAATGAAGGAGTAAATTTAGTTGTTTCTAAAATATACAATCTAGAAAAAAGTCATTCAATCACTGAGTCCATCCATCAGTCAAACAGGGAGCCTAAGGCCCTGTCCACACGTAGCCGGGGATCTGCCAAAACGTAGATATTTTCCTACGTTTTGGCCTGTCATCCACACGAAAACGGAGTTTTTTCACACGAAAACAGATCTTTTTAAAAACTCCGGCCAAGGTGAAGATCTGCGTTTTCTCCGTTTTGGGTGTCTGCGTGTGGACGGACAAAACCGGAGTTTTAAGGTCCGCAGCGTCACTTTCCGCGACAAAAAATGCTGACATCACGTGTGCGACCTGTGTTTACACTAGCCGGCATCATGGAAGCCCTCAGCTGCGCTCTGTCACTACCCGATCCATCAATTGTCCAAGCGCTTTCTGCTTGTTTGTTTTTGCAAGTGGAATTACTGCTCCTTGCGGAAGACCACAGACGAAGGACGAGGTTAAGAACGGGGGAAGTACTGCCGCCTACAGGTCTGGCATGTCCTTAACAACGTATTTATCCGGGTACGTGTGGACAGAGTTTTCTTTTAAAACGCGGTGGTGTGGATGCAAGTTTTTGGAGGGGCGGATATTCGTTTTTAAAAAAACCCCGGCTACGTGTGGACTAGGCCTAAGATCACGCCCACCTAATTCCGCATCATGGGTCCCCGGAAGAATTCAATTCAATTCAAAGATACTTTATTAATCCCAGAGGGAAATTAGAGTTTCAGTACACACACAATTCTGAGATCAGACATACATAGGCATAGACGCATGACAAGAATTGGTGACTGTGGTCATTCGCAACCCGAATCATGCTACCTTAATAGAGATCAGAGGGTTTATATATGAGGATTGAGTCAGGTGGAGGAAATGAAGGCATTTCAGAGTTACCCTCCACAGGGAGGGCAGCTTTGCTATGCAAAAAACACCTCAGACAGAGATGCAACAGACTTCAGACATTACTCAACATAAGTGTCCACTAGGTGGGGAGGTAGGGTTGGGGACTCTCCACACATCAGTGCATGCAGCCGCGATAAGCAGCACTCGTCACCTCCGTTTGGACAGGGAAGGGAGGTAGTTGGGTTTACCCCCAAATTCCACTACCTCCACTCCGCTCCGCTCCGCTCCGACACGAACGCCGGAGCAAAATCGGTCCCGTTCTAGTCAATCAGAGCAATTCCACTACTGCGGCCGTGCTCCGGCAGTGTGGCGCCGTGCGCCGCCCTCTGTTCCGGCGTCCGGCAAAAATAGAATCAATCCTATTTTCGCCGGATGCCGGAGCACCTCCGCAGTAAATGGACAGAAATCACAAATGCCCAACAGGAAAAGGAGCAAGCACAACTTCCGTTTTTCACAATAAATCGATAAGCAAAAGGCATTTTTTTGTTTCATATGCACAGGTTTAACAACCTTTAACAACTATCAATGGTGGCTGAAGTTTAACTGCCCAAAAGTAAGCCATAAATACAGTTTCTACTATCAAAGAAGTCACACTTTGTTGATCCAAACACTGCTGATCTCTCAACACAAATGATGGGCAGATTAAACAGTTCATTTCGATGCTTCTTCCACACAACGGGTGTTTGGATCTAACTTCTGCGTTTATTGCTCGGACTGTATCGCAAGATCTCGAAAATCCCGCGCATGCTTGTTTGCCCACCTCAGGTCTCCGCACCGGAGCGGAGCCGTTGTAGAGTGGGTACCAGTAAAAATTGAGTTCGGAAGCGAGCGGCTGCGGAAAGCGGGGGCGGACCGGAGCGGAGCGGAGGTAGTGGAATTTGGGGGTTAGAAAGCACAGTGACTCCTGGAAACGATTCAACAGCCTTCACCGTTCGCAGTCTCGCCCAGGCTGGGATAGGGAGACAGAGTTGCCATGGTGACGGCAACATTCTACATTTCTTCTGAGGGGGGTATTCACTTCAGCCTCACAGGCTCAAGGGCACCAGCTTCGGATAAGAACTTGCTTTGGGACCAGACAGAGATCATTTCCTCTCTGTCTTAAAGTTCTGTTGGTCCTCAACCCCTCTAAGTGCAATAATGGCGTAATTAATCAATCCAAATCCGTGCTGACCCATCAACTCTATCCTTCATCGAATCCACCTTCTGTGCCAGTCTGAATCTCAGCCAAAGTTCCAAGCTTACGACTCATCTCGACAATTATATGAGTCTGCGTTCACAGCACAGCATAATCCATCCCTGAGCTCCGGGATTGAGCCAATATTCCTCGACAGCTCATTAATTTTCCAGTAAGCCAGGTAACCACTCAGGCCAAAAAGCAAGAAACCTGACACCAACACCACGAATATCCAGACGTCTTCAGAATCCTCTACAGACAGTTGAGAGAAGCAGATCAGGTTCCATTGTTTCCAGGAGTCCATGATCTACCCAGCTGGCTCTGTCCCAGAGGGGCATCCGAGAGCCCCTTCTGTTCTCATCGTTGAAAAAATTTTGTCAATCGTGTTGAAAGACCAACTGACCAGGTCCATTTTAAATAATTTCCAGTTTCCAGAAAAATGCAGAAGCTCCGTACACCCAAAGACAGACAAAGAGCCTTGGGATAAGGTAGGGAGTAGAGGAGGAAAAAAGTTTCTGTACTCTCCAAGAGCCGGAAGAAGAATGGTGCGGAAGTTACTTAGGTGCCCTATACTCTCTGAACACCCCCCACATCTGTATGCACCTCTTTATGTGCACAAAAATCTCATTCTGAGCTTGGAGCAGCTGAACAAGAAGTGAACCAATCAAACCAAACAACTTCACCGTGTCTCATTCTTCCAAAAAAATAGTTGTTTTAAAGATTTTAATATTTTATTTAGATTCATATTGTTGACCAATAATTGTTTTAGTTCCTATTCATAACAAGAAGGCATTGATAGCATTTTAATCTATTTAAAGAAGCTGTGAAACAACTCAAGGTTTCCTGAATGAGGCCCCTCCTCCATAATGGTAGCTCTACAACTTCCTACTGGCTTCAACACTTCTCCTGATCTCCAGCAACAATTCTTCATTCAGACAGAAACATGGCTAAAAAGTTGTACTTTTATTCCAATTATTACTCATAATCCATACATAAACAATCAATAAAAACTGAGGAAGAAGTATAAAGAGCAGAGTCTGTCTTGGTTCTTGAATTTAACAGTTTTTCATTAACAGGATGAAAGCTGAGTGAGCAGCCATTAACTCCCCTGGAGAACAACGACGTTATGTTTCTGCCCGTCTACCGTTACTTATGACAGGAGGTCTAATACCATTATGCTCCAAGGCACAAAAAGAGACGTCTGCTGTAATTTGATGAGATTCTTCATAGATATTTCATTTTAAAAAAGCAGATTTGAGCTGTTTTATAATTAGAACCAGCTCATGGGCAGATACTGAACACCTTCTTTACACATGGAGGCAAACAGTGATGTTTAACTATAAAGAGGTGACCTGACCAAGAGGCAAATCAACCCATTAGGCATCAAAAGGAAGAGGAAAAGTCTTACTCAGGCTTTAAAGGGGCAGTGTGTAGTTTTAACTGTTAATCTGTGGAAATGTCCATCGAAATGTTGTTAAAATTTAATTAAATGATGCCCAATTGTTGAAAAATATTGGCAGGTTTGTAACAATTAACCATAAAAATCAGGTCTGTTTCTCAGTGTCAAGGCGCCTGGCCTTGCGAGGCGATGTCTTGCGAAGTCAGACGCCTTGCTTACGAGGACACTGATCTTCCTTGGTCAAAGAAAACAATTAAATGGAACAGATTTGCATCACGTGACCGTGGCTTCCATGGCTGTCACATAAGGTCACGTGAGATGGGAGACTACGTTATATTTTATACGTATTAATTTCAATTAGGGATGAGCCGGATACTCGTTTCAGACGAGTATCCGGTACGGATAAAGCATTTTTGACGAATACGAGCACGAAATGAGTAAACCTCGTAATATCTGTAATCGTGCTGAAGGAAAATCCTCATTGGGTAACTGACTGTCTTCACGCTCTGTGATTGGCCAATCACATAGAGTGCCCGCCCCTCCCAACACACAAAACTCTCTAGCCGGCCGGGAGCGCAGTCCGTCCGGCTCATCCACGCACACACACAGACAGTAACGGATCTCGCTATGATAGCTTCACTGTTGCTCACATTTCTTCAGTTTTCCCTGGGTTTTCTTCAGCTCGCCTCTTTTTCGGTTGAATATTTAAAGTTACTTTTTTCGTAACTTACATGGTGCATTTGACAAGACAGAGCTGATGTGCTGCATCAGTCACTCACTCTCACCCTCTCTATCTCTCTCAGACACACACACCTTAATCAACATTGTTTTGTTTAACTTTGTGTGAGAAAATGCCAAGAACGTTAAGAAAAAAATCTGTTTAATCAAATTAAAATAAAAAAATATACATAAAGTTGTATCATATTTCCTAGTTCCTACTGCATGAGTTCAGATGTATTAATCCATGCACTTAATGTTCTGATTTTATTGAAACACTTGTTCTGTAATAGTTCCTTTACTATTGTGATCAAAATATTTAATCTCAATTCTGAGGCTGCTCTGTAAATAGTTTTAAAATAAACAATACACATAGCAACTTCTGATCTATCCATATCAATTTCAGACTTAAAATAATACATTGAGGTAAACCACGCCCACTTCCGGGTTATGCCACGCCCATTCCGAGTACAGATACAGATAATTTAGTTGGTTGAACAGATACAGATACAGATAGTGGTGTACTCGCTCATCCCTAATTTCAATATAAATATATAACGAGCTTTTACTTTTTAAATTGTGTATATAATTGTTAAATATAAAATATAAGTGAGTTACTACCCGCTAGCCACCGAAGCTGCAACCACTAAGCAACTAACCAACCATAGATAACTTCTTTGGATCTAAAAAAACATTTTAAATTAGTTGGCTTACTTTTTAACTTGAATTTGCCCCCAAAGTAGCTGCCAGCTTCTGATCCTCCATCCTTTTGAAAATACTGCAGTGTATTCTGGGAAATTTTTTTATCAAGGCTAGGCTACAAGACACCTGGGTCACTGAGCTGGTCTTAAGGAATATTAAAAATCGATTTTTAAGGTGGACTTTTTCCGAAAAGCTACAGACATCTCCAGCTTGCTGATGAAATTTAACAGAGATCAGCTCTATTGTCACTGACATTTACCTGCATAAAGAGAGGATGGAAAGGTCCAGTTACAGTTTTACTCTCAGCTTCAGCTGGAAATGGGCAGATATGAAAGGTAAGGAGGAGAAAGAAAAAGAGGTGTGTGTGTGTGTGTGTGTGTGTGTGTGTGTGTGTGTGTGTGTGTGTGTGTGTGTGTGTGTGTGCACGCTTGTGTGTGTGTGTGTGCACGCTTGTGTGTGTAAGGTTTTTCCGTAGCAGTGTCCACCAGGGAGAGGATCCAGCCCAGACCCTGCGACTCGAGACCTGAGGGCAGCCAGACCCCTGCAGAGGCCCATCATAGCCAGAGTAATAATAAATGTCATTCTTCAAGAAATCATCACTCATTCATCTTCTACACAGCTTATTCCTCACTAGGGTCACAGTGAGCTAATGTCTATCTTCAGCAGTCCTCAGGCGAGAGGTGAAGGACATCCTGGACAGGCTGCCAGTTCGTCACATGGCCACAGAGAAAGAAATAAAAAAACAGTCACACACTCATTCACATCTAGGGACAATTTTGAGTCACCAAATAATCTAACATGAATGCTTTAGGTCTGTGCTGGAAACTGCAAGCCTGGAAAGGGAGAGAGCTTGGTCATGGGGCGGGATCTACGGTTGTCTTTTAAACTGTTTCCACATGCTATTGGACAACAAACATTGTGACGTACTCACTGCCACGGATATCAGTCAAGGGGGACAATCTACCATACACAGTTAAGGAAGGTGCAAATGCATCCTTTTTCTAAATAAATAATTTAAGTACCTCTATCTGCTCTGGACTCAAAGAAAAGCCCAAGTCTAAATAGTCCAAAGTTGATGCCAAATCCGTTACTTCGTCATCTTTGTTGTTTCATTCAGTTGCTTTTACAATTGTATATTTGTATTTGGGATTTGTAATTCAGAGACATATTTGTCCCTCATAGTCCTCCATCTATTAATCCAGTCACCTCATCCACGTTTCTCATATTTTCCTTCCACAAATAAAACAATTGCTGCACATCTTTGTGCTCCTTCAGTCAGGGCTGCGTACACGTTTAAATCCTCTGACCTTTTTCTGTGGGACATTAATTGATCTGTTCCATGTCTGTTGCTAGATATTTGTGGCACTCTTTATTTTCTTAAAGAGTAAATTGCAGGTTATATTTTATTTTAATTTCATACAAAATGCTGTCCAGAAAATACTATTTGAAACGCTTATTGAGGGTATTTTTTTAACAATACATAACGGTTCTTTATTTAGAGTAAAAAGTGGCTCTTTTTCCAGCAAAGCTTCAAAAGACGCAATTTTTTTTTATCTTAACCTCTGAAGCAAGGAGGGGAAGTTATAAGCTAGTCCTGCCTGAAGCTCAGTGTGGCAAGTAGGTCATTTTTGGGTAGATAGGTCATGTTAACGATTTAGAGTGTGTGTTCACTAGTTTTGCATTACGTTCATTTTTCTTAAAAAATGGTAAACTTGTCAGGATCTGCTCCGATCCCTCTGACTCTTGGTCCCGTCTACCCCTAATTAGTTGCTTATTGGACTCACCTGCCCCTTGTTATCCTGCCCATGTGTTCCTGATTATCCTTGTGTATTTATACCCCCGTTCTGCACTTGTCCCTTGTCAGATCATTGTTGTGTTTTCACCCTGCTACGTCGCTCCTGCTGTACTCATGAAATCTGTTTTATTTTTTACCTGAGCTGCAATTCTGCCTCCTGGTCCAGCTCCTTCACACATGGGTCAGCCTCCACCCACACCGTACCGTGACAAAACTATTGTGTTTGTGGAGGCTGTACCAACAACTGGTCCGGACACTGAGTCCACGGGTTTCCATGGATGGCACCATCTTCCATTCCTGGAGTGTTTAGTGCAGCTGAAAACACGGTCGTTTATGGTGCGCAATTCAGCCTGGAGGATTATAATCCCAGTGATGTGATGGGAGTTCAACATGCCTCCTATCCTCCAGAGCCATGTGGTGGAGTTTAAAAAAATACACTGAAAAAATGGAAATCCTGTTAGTTATTTACTCTTTACATGTGGTTTCTACTTAATTGGATCACGTTTGTAAGATGAACATGATTGAATTGTGTAATGCTAACTTAAAAGGGCACCTTCTTGCTTGGCAATTACTGGTTGGATGGAACAAATTTCCCAACATTTATTTTCTAAATGTTGAAATGTTAAATAAATCAAGTGATTGCATTTTAAGTTCAATTCACATTTAAGGTATTGTAAATGAAATATACATGTGCTAAAACTGTAAGCTGGCAGTGAGCAAAAGATAAAACCATGATTGAAAAGGACAGTGGTATAGAGGGGTTCGAAAGGCACTCAGCAGTGTTTCCAGTTAGAATAAGACCCATGAAAATCACAAGTAACATGTGCAACATGATCTATAAGAGCACATACACACTGAAAAAAAGGGCTTTAGTGAGGTCGGGGAAATTATTGGAATGTCTTCACTCTACATACTTGAGTCGATCTAACAATAATACGTTGATCCAACATAATCTGATTAAATTAAACCACCAAATGCCAAATGTGTTGGTTTGACATGGTCAAAACTGGCTTATTGCACTTGGTTAAATTACATGGAAATAGGTGCCATGATTACATTGTATTCATCCAACAACTGAGTTTTTTTTACATCAGCATTGAAGGGCCGAGGATGCTGATTTCTGGGTCAGAACCGGCTCAGAACCACCAGCCCCTGACCTCCAGAAGAGGATGCAGAGCTGCCTGCCTTTAACAGGATGACAGGCTTCTCTCCCTCTTTCTAAAGCACTAAGCTACGTTCCGTGAACAGATATTAACGAGTATGAAACAGCTGACAAATGCTCATTATAGATTATTATTGTCAAGAATCAATATTAAATGACCAATAATATTTTAACCCTCGCACAGTCTTTATGGGTGACCCCACGAGGAAAGTTGACCATTGAGCAGGATTGATGGTTTATCCCTTAAGGTCCACGTGGCAGGGGTGAGGTGGTGCTCACTCCTCACCCCTGCCACATGGACCCAAGGGATAAAATATCAACCCAGCTCAATGGTCAATTTTCCTCGCAGGGTCACACCCATTAGGACAGTGGGAGGATTAATTGTCTGGTTCATGACAGTAATCAGTTAAATATTGTGATGGTAGCACACAAGTTTAAGCTAGCTTGCATCATTGACTCATTGAAAAACCAGGGGTGTTTCTCAATGCCAAGGAACCTTGCTTTGATGACTTGACCCCACCCCAGTTGCCTAGGAAAAGCATCATCAGGAGCCGCCAAGACGTCTTCCAATGTTCATGTTCGACCGAGGCGTGTGTTCTCCATTTGTTAGCCGTTTAGCTAGCTGAGCAAGGATACACTGGAGGTGTCTTGTAGCCTAGCCTTGGTCAAAAATTACCCAGACTACACAGCGGTATTTTCAAAAGCCTGGCAGATCAGAAGCCGGCAGCTACTTTGGGGGCAAATTTCAAGTTTAAAAGTAAGTCAACTACTTTAAAATCTTTTTGTTTTTTAGATCCAAAGAAGTTATCTATGGCTAGTTAGTTGCTTAGTAGTTGCAGCTTCGGTGGCTAGCGGGTAGTAACTCACTTATATATTTAATTTAACAAATATATACACAATTTAAAAAGTAAAAGTCTCGTTATATATTTATATTGAAACTTATACGTATAAAATATAACATTATATCTCGTATCACGTGACGTTACATGACCACCGCGGTCACGTGATGCAAGTATGTTCCATTTAACCATTTGCTTTGACCAATGGAGGACAGCGTCCTCTTTAGCAAGGCGCCTGGCCTCGCAAGACATTGCCTCGCAAGGCCAGGCGCCTTGACACTGAGAAACACCCTTGCTCTCCACAGAACCTGCTGACACCACAGCTAAATATCTCTCCTGTGCCTGTTGTTTCTCCCTCTGGCTTGTCTCTGCTCTCTGGGGCGAGCAGCAGGCTAATAACTGTATGGTTGTGGTCCACCATAATTATAATTATAAACATTGAATTCCATGCATTAGATTCCATATTTTTTCTGTGGATAAAGCTAACAGGACTCCCTCTGTCTGGTTTGGTAGGAAAAACATTTTTCTCACAAAAATGACTCCCAAAACCTAAATAATTTATGTATGTGTACATTTTTATTAGAACAAGTTCCTGTTATTTTTCTCTAAATATTAATTCAAAGGAGGCTCTAACCTGCAAAATGCTCTTCAAGGGTGGCACTGTTGATGAATTTAAAGGAAGTAGTGTCCTGACCAGTCACAGGACTGCAGTTTTTGTAGTATTTGATGGAAAGTTTAAAAAATTGCCACGTTTCCCTTGTGTTGGTGCTTGCTGTTGCGTGTCTCCGTACTCACACAGACAGAGAAGAATAACTCTGGATTTGGTCTCTGAGTGCTTTGCCTCTGAATGAGAATAAATAATTAGAAGTCTAATTAAAAGCATTTTGTTTTTGTCTTTTAGTTCAAGCCGCCATCAAAGCAAAGGGACTAAGCACACCAAGAATGACAAAGTTGACACTGTGCTCTAAAAACGATTCGTCTGCACTGAAACACACAACCAGGCGTGTTTGAGCTGTGACATACACTCAATAGACACATCAAACTGCTACCCACTGAGTGCTTATTGCTGTGAAAACAAAACACAATCACCATCCTGAATTATCCGCATCATGCTGTGATGATATGATCTCATCTACACACGCACATGCGCACACACACACACACACATGAACTATGATTCAACAGGAGAACTAGTAGTAGCACATTCAATGTCAAGGAAAGTAAAATGTTATTATCAGGAGAGGAAGAATGTTTGTGGTTAGCAGCAGTATTCAAGCCGATGGCCCCCTCCATGAGGCCACCACAGCTCAGCAGAACACTGTTGTAGCTTCTTCTGGGGAGAAAAATACTTAGAGAAAAAATAAAGTTTACAACTGAAATAGCAATAAATAATGCAATTAAGAGAGACATTGTAGAAGAAAGTAGTAGAGTGTGGAAAGTGGTCAGTGTATCCTCCAGCAGTCTAAGCCTATAGCAGCATAACTACAGAGATAACTCTGGATAACCAAGCCTTTTAGATGGAGGCATGTTGGAGGCAGGGCAAGAGAGAGCCATCTTTACCGACTGTACACCCCACCTCCCTCTACTCCTCCACTTGTCCAGATCTGGGCTAACAACAGATTTTAACCATAGGCCCTATCAAATAAAAATGTTTTAAGCCTAGTCTTAAAAGTAGACAAGGTGTCTGCCTCACGGACTAAAGCTGGGAGTTGGTTCCACAAGAGAGGAGCCTGATAGCTAAAAGATCAGCATCCCATCCTATTTTTTAGATATTCTGGGAACCACCAGTAAACCTGCAGTCTGAGAGCGAAGTACTCGGTTAGGAACGTATGGAACAATCAGGTCATTGATGTATGATGGAGCTTGATTATTAAGAGCTTTGTATGCGAGAAGGAGATCTATTCTGAATTTACCTGGCAGCCAGTGAAGGGAAGCTAAAACAGGAGAGTTGTGATCTCTCTTTTTAATGCTCATCAGAACTCTAGCTGTAGCATTTTGGACACACTGAAGACTTATGACTTATAACTTATGTGTGATTCTGGACTTAAGGCAAAGCGGATTAGAATAGCAACTTGAAGGGATCCATGAACTGACTGGATGGGGAGGAAGCTTTCCCCTGGATTCCATCAAAAGCAGAAGTGTGACGAATCACCGCAAAGCGCTGTGGACCAAAGGGCACGTCTATTTTACGCCTTTGTTAACTTACGGTCTCGATCACATCAGCTGCAAAGTGTGACGAAGGCTCGTGCCGTGCAGCGATCGTTTCGCCGTGTGCTCTATTTTTTTCGAGAGCCGTGTCAGTTCTAGCAGGAAGTCAAACCAAAACAGAAGAGGCAGGCTCAGGACCAGCCCGCCCTATTAGCATTATAGGCATATGCTAGGGGTGCCAGCCATCCAGGGGGTGCCACAAGGAGAAGAAAAAAATGTAACGTGTAAAACCCGCTGGATTAAAAGTTTTTATTAAAAGAACAAGCCCACATCAATGTACCTTCTTAGCAGTCTAATAAGCAGCGCAGCATGTGTGCAGTGTTATCTTCTGATAATTTGGTGACGCTACAGTGCACAAGATTTTTTAAATAAGTTATCATGAGCTGTTTGTGATGTTTACATTTGTAGAAGGTCCCTGAGTGCTCACGGCAGTTTTGGTGGCCCACAAGGCCCGTCAGGAGCAGAGGACCGGTTGTTTTGAGAAGAAGAAAAAAAAGAAAAAGAAGTTTTGGCTTGTTCACTACCTTGATGTGATACCAAAGAGGTATGTTATGTTTCGAAATTACATTCTGATCAGAAGTTATTGAGCCGTTATTGTCGAATCTGTCAGTGTCTGGCCTACTTTATTGAAGTAGGAAACTTTACCAACCTGGAGCCCCCTGCCCCCCTCCTCCATCTTTAACTGCTACCATTGAGGAGAACGGTCATTTCTGATGACTCAGTTGGCTCAACATGTCTAAACAACAAAAGAAGAGGAGGAAAAACGCAACACTGACATGGTAAGGAAACATCACACTAATGATGATGTTTGTATGACATTATTAGTTAGCATCCTGGGGATGCTTTAGGACAAACTAAGCTTAATTCTTACTATTGTAATGTTTGTGCAGCACTAAAGCATGAGCCCCAAGTATATTAGCTCTTAACAGTAGTTTATTAATGTTGTTTACCAGCTGGATCAGCTCCCACAGACTGTAAACATGCAGGCACACAACCATCACGGCTCTTGGAGCAACAGCAGCAGCAGCATGAATATTACCACAAACTCTTAAGGATCATTTCAGTGTCTTTGGTGTGTTCTTGCTGTGTTGAGTTTCAAATTCCATCTGTCAGTTCTTTCTAAAACACAGAAAAGGTTTTATTTACCTGCAATGTTTCGTTTGCGGCTGCAAACATTGTCGGGCTGCAGAGGACGTTGTCGCCCTCTGCTGCCTGCTCTCCCCTCTCCGATGATGCAGTCCCATGTGCGATCCAACGTGTAAACTCCATCGTCTCTGTTCATGGTCCCACATCCATGTCTCCTTATCTCTATAGCTTCCTTTATCCATCTTTTGTATTTCTGTTGTTTGGTGTTTATGATCCTTGTGTTGTCCCAGTCCATTACATGGTTTTCTCTTGTGCAGTGATCTGTTACGGCTGACTTCTTTATTGTGCTTTCTGCTTCTTCTTTTGCTGCTCTTGTGTGTCTTCGACTTGCCTCTTTCTCACACTCCTTTCTATGTTCTATTGTTCGTGTGTTGAGTTGGCGTCTGGTTTCTCCTGTGTATGTTTTATTGCAGAGTTTGCATGGGATTTTGTAAACCACTCCACATTTAAGTCCAGCTGGTATCACTTCTTCTTAAGCAGAGCACGACGTTGCCTCGGCTCGTTCACCCTCTGCCGAGCCGGTACCGGACTGGGCTCGATAACAACATTGACCCAGCACAGGCACTGGGTCGTTGGAGCTGCCCCGTGACTGCCTGATGGAAAACTAGCGGGTTTCATCAGACTCGGAAAGTTTCTTGTTTTTGCTGGGGGCCCCTTGTATTTTACCGCTCCCTCCTGCAGTCTTCCCCTATTAAAATTTAAAATGATTCTGTAAACTCCGTGTATCAATAGAAAAAAATCTCTGCCTCTGCCAGCTGCAGTAAATGTAGTCTCCAAATATTAAATAAGAGGTGCATTCATCTGTGTATCTCCTTTGACCCGCATTAGTGATATTCTCAGCACCAGAACAGTGAAGCAAAGAAACAGATTCCTGAGTTTGTTAGTAATTTTATTTATTAGGCGCATCTAACCTGTTCTATTTTTCTCTGAAATGAGATCAAATCAGTGGTTCTATGAGCTGTCTCCACTCTGCACTAGAAGATTTTACTTTATTTAGAGAC
>SSNQ01000272.1:226791-254490 GCA_006942095.1 Nothobranchius kuhntae | reverse complement strand
CAGAAGCCATCTGGCTCTCCACTTGACGTTCTGCCACCTCGTCTCTGGAAGGCTGCCTTTCCGTGCCTTGGCCCTTCACTTGGTCAGATTATCAATGGGAGCCTCAGCACAGGTGTTGTCCCAGCTGCTTTGAAAGCAGCAGTTATTCGGCCGACCCTGAAGAAACCTGGTGCTGATGTCTCTGTGATAGAAAATTACAGGCCTATCTCTACCCTGCCCTTTACATCTAAACTGCTTGAGAAAGTCGTTTATCAGCAGCTGGTCTCACATTTAGCTGACTCTGATCTGTTTGAGGTTTTCCAATCAGGGTTCAGGTCTGGCCATAGCACAGAGTCTGCTCTACTGAGGGTCCTAAATGACATCTATCTATCACTAGATCAGGGTACATCTGTGCTGCTTCTGTTGTTAGACCTAACAGCAGCCTTCGACACAGTTGACCACGCGATTCTACTCGATCGCTTGGAACAATGGGTTGGGATCAAAGGGTATGCTCTGGATTGGTTTAGATCGTATCTCCAAAACAGGACATTCTGTGTTAAACTGGGTGATGTTTTTTCTTCTTGGGAGGGGCTCCGCTGGGGGGTCCCGCAGGGGTCGATCCTTGGTCCTCTTTTGTTTGCCATTCATCTGCTACCTCTGGGGTCAATCTTTCGTAAACATGGCCTATCATTCCATCTGTATGCTGACGATTGCCAGATTTACTCTCCATTGTGTTAGGAGAAAGGTCACTCTATTCAGTCCTTTGTCTCCTGCGTTAATGAGGTGAAGTCTTGGCTAATGTCCAACTATCTACATCTGAATGAGGGAAAGACAGAGCTCATTGTTTTTCACCCCAACAGCAGGAATGTGGATCGCTATGCTGATCTTGGCCCTCTTTCTCCATACTCAAAACCAGTTGTTACCAGTTTGGGGGTGAAACTTGATGTAGGACTTAAATTTGACGCTCACATCAATTCTGTGATCTGGTCCAGTTTCTTTCACCTGAGACGCCTTGCTAAAATCAAGCCTATGCTGTCGAGAGCCCACCTGGAGCGGGTACTGCATGCCTTTGTTATTTCTCGGCTTGACTACTGCAACTCTCTATATGCAGGGTTGTGTCAGTCAACACTGCATCGCCTACAGGTTGTGCAGAACAGCGCTGCCAGGTTCCTGACTGGGACCAGGAAACGGGACCACATCAGTCCGGTTCTGGCCTCTCTGCACTGGCTTCCGATTTGCTATCGCTCACAATTCAAAATCCTCGTCTTTGTTTATCATTTCTTCCAGGGTGGTGGTCCCCCCTATCTAGCCACACTCCTGAAAAGACACTCCCCATCACGTGCTCTGCGCTCCTCTGACCAAGGCCTGCTCGCTGTCCCTCGGTCTAGGTGTCGTACCCATGGGGACCGGGCTTTCTCAGTCCTAGCACCGTCACTCTGGAACCAGTTGCCACCCTCAGTTAGGCTGTCCCCTTCTCTGCCAGTCTTTAAGAGTCACCTAAAAACACACCTCCTCCGCTTGGCGTTTCCAGAACATGTTTGATTTTGGCCCTCTTTTATGTTGAATCCATTCCACAGTTTTCATTGGTACACTCAATCCATCCACTCAATCCAAATGTGTTTCACACATTTGTCCTTTACCAGAATGTTTCATCTATCTTGTAATTTCCATTTTGTATTTTGTAATTTGTATTTTGTAATTTGAATTTCTTTTATTGTTGATTTATTCAATATATTTACATACAACTGTACCATGTTCAGCGCTTTGGGCTTCCTGACAGGGTTGCGGAAGGCGCTTTATAAATAAAGCTTTGATTTGATTTGATTTTGATTTGAAGCAAGAGTTTTCCAAACCCGGTCTCAGAGAGACTTGTCACTTAGAGAATGTTCCCTGATTATGAAACTTTGGCTGAATAGTGCTTGTTCCTGTCTCCAATGTGGCGACACATCCAGGAGCCGTCTGAGGAGAATCCCAGAATCTCACATCGTCTTCAGCTCAGAAAACGCCTATATGATTACGCACAAGCGTGACGCATCAACCCGGTCACACAGTAGACCGGGTTGGACCTGTTCAGGTTTACGCAGACAATCTTTACATTTAGAATTAGCTTACAGATGTAAAATGTATGCAGTAAAATATAAAGCATTTTATTTAAATATCCATTCATTATTTTACAAGCACAGAGAGCCGCATCAGATGGATGGAAGAGCCGCATGCGGCTCCAGAGCCGCGGATTGCCGACCCCTGAGCTAGGGCATGTGCGGAGGACACACACAAGCAAAATATACTTGTTTTCAATTACGTTTATTGGGCCCACTTACATTTTCTTAGGCCCACCCACAAATGAGTTTCTGGCTACGCTAATGGTGACTTTTGACAGTCTTCTCTAAGCTCCGCAGCTAATACACCTTTCACCTCGCGCACCCCCAGGGGTGCGCGCACCACACTTTGGGAATCCCTGATCTAGACAATCAATGAGAGGCTGGATGCAGCCTGAGGCACCTTGCATAAATAAAAGTTAACCTGGCAGTCGTCTGCATTTAAATACAATTTAATACTATGTCTTCCCAGAGGCAATAAATAAAGGGAAAAAAGAAGAGGACCAAGAATAGATCCCTGGGGCACCCAACAGTGGAGATCAGTACTGGAGTATGAATCAACAGCAATGACAAATATGAACAAGCTGTAGAGAACTGCAGGAGTGGGTCCCAGATACCTTTGTTGCAGTTACTGGGGATAATCTGTTACATAATTTATTTGTAACATTTTTCAACTTGTTGGTAGCATATTATATTTTGTCTCCATTAAAGTCCCTTAAGAATAAAATAACATAAAACGTATGATGCTGACGTAAGAAATCTCAACTTTTTATAACAAAAAGAAGCTCAAATCTGATCTATTTGGCAGAAAATTTCAACACATTTATGTCGTGCTGCATAATGAGCTGTTTAAAAACAGCAGTCTCCTAATGGTCACAATCTGACCTCAAAAGTAAGCACAGCCTGCTTTCCAATTACAGACTTGGAAAGAATTCTGCTAAAATCTAAACTGAAGTGTGCGGTGGGATGTAAAACCTGGACAGCCTTGTTATTCCTGATGATTTTCCTGCATACATTTTTGATTGTTATGATAAAAAATTCAGTTAAATATTCCACAAAGGAGACACAAACTGTGATATTTAAGAAGCGAAACAAAGTTTATAGGATTTATAATAGATGTGCAAAAATGTTTGAACCAAACTAGGCCAGTGCACACATTTGGGAATTGGTGTAGTTTTACTGATTCAAAAAATTTTAGAACTAATTATTGAAACTCAAAATTGGTTTGATAAACTCAATGGCCCTCGACCTCCATACACAGGTGAATCTATTTATGAGAGAGTACTTGTGGTCTAGATGAAAATAGCCTCTTTTGAAGTTTCAAAAATCAGACAAAGGTTTCACAAAGCACAATTTTACAGAACCTGATATTAGTCTAGAATAATTTAATCCAGGTTTGAAAAGTGTAGGTGTATGTTTTATAGTTCCAATGTGGTTTAGATGCTTTAAAAATATCCTAAACTTTGCCCTTTTTCAGGTTTCACAAATCATTTGTCATCTATTATGGAATCTGCAAGTGGCCTAGAATATTCTAGTGCAGGTTTAACGTGTCCAGGTGTTGTAGTTTCTTATCTGGACCAGTTCCATTGTGGTCTAAATGCTATGAAATTGCAGGAATCTGCTATTTTTGAAGTTTCACAAATCAGACAAAGGTTTCACATGCTGTAGTTTTTTAGGTGTAGTCAAAAATGGTGTAGACAGTGCAAACATCTTTTTTTTTTTTAGAAGAAGAAAGGCTTTTAGCGCTTCTTCTTGTAGGCATGTCCAAGTCAAGAAACTAAGAAGGGGCTCCGGGGTCCGGGGTAGCCCACCCACTTGAATGTGTAGAGGGTAAATGTTGTTGATTTTAAGCTTAATCTATTACCTTTACTTATGACCAATAAGCTGTGATACTCTATATATAAATATAGAATATCAACCTGCTTGGTCTTTGAGTGTTTAATCAGAAGATTCTAGGATTCTTTGCTTTTTCAGGGATCACCAAACTTCGTCTCAATTCAGACAGTCAGGTTTATAAAAGATAAGAAATTTATTTTCTAAACAAATAAAAATCTGACGAGTTAGCCAAGGCTACTGTGATGGATAAGTCTAAGAGGATGTGATGTTACAGTATGTATGGTGATTTAATGGTGTGTGTTTATCAGAACCTTGTATCTAGAAGAAAATGAGTTCTGGGTGTGAAAAGAATTTGGCTTGCATTAAACTATGAAGTTGGTTCTTATCAAAACGGCATCAGACGCAATCTGGCTGTGTTCTACGTACCCCTGAGGAGACTTCCCTTTCGGATCTGAGATGTCGGAGGGGGTCGGGTGACCCCAAGATACCAAGTAGGGATGAGCCGGATACTTGTTTCATACTTTCAGACGAGTATCTGGTACGGACAAAGCATTTTTGACGAATACGAGCATGAAACGAGTAAAACTCGTAAATATCTGTAATCGTGTTGAAGGAGAATCCTCATTGGGTAACTGTCTTCACGCTCTGTGATTGGCCAGTCACATGGAGTTGCACCTCCCTACACACAAAACTGCAGCTGGCCGGGAGCGCAGACCGTCCGGCTCATCCACGCACACACACAGACAGTAACGGATCTCACTGTTATTGCTTCACTGTTGCTCACGTTTCTTCAGTTTTCCCTAGGTTTTCTTCAGCTCGCCTCTTTTTTGGTTGAATATTTAAAGTTACTTTTTTTGTAAATTACATGGTGCATTTGACAAGACAGAGCTGACGTGCTGCATCAGTCACTCAATACCTCCGCTCCGGTCGGGCTTTTTATTTATTTTTTACTCCCTCTCCTTCTCTCTCTCTCTCTCTCTCTCTCTCACTCACTCACTCACTCACTCACTCACTCACTCACTCACTCACTCACTCACTCACTCACTCACTCACTCACTCACTCTCACACACACACACCTTAATCAACATTGTTTTGTTTAACTTTGTGTGGGAAAATTCCAAGAACGTTAAGAAAAAATCAGTTTAATCAAATAAAAATAAATAAAAATATATAAAGATTTGTCTGGTTCTAGCTTTTCATATTTCCTAGTTCCTACTGCATGAGTTCAGCTGTATTGATTCATGCACTTAAATATTAATGTTCTGATTTTATTGAAAAACTTGTTCTGTAATAGTTCCTTTACTATTGTGATCAAAATATTTAATCTCAATTCTGAGCCAGCTCTGTAAATAGTTTGCAAATAAACAATACACATAGCAACTTCTGATCAATCCATATCAATTTCAGACTTAAAATAATATATTGATGTAAACCATACCCACTTCTGGTTAAACCACGCCCACGTCCGGGTTATGCCACGCCCATTCCGAGTACAGATACAGATACAGATAATTTAGTTGGTTGAACAGATACAGATACAGATAGTGGTGTACTGTCTCTTCCCTAATACCGAGGTTCGTAGAAAAGACCGCAGTACAACCAGGTCGGTCCAGAGTCGTCTCCCGGATAACAACAGATAGATGAAATCGTTTGCATCTAGAACAGCTGTTTCTGAATAGCTGAAGGAACCGTTTTGCTGTGTCAGCTGAAGGCAGCTTTTAGCAGGGTTTTATACAGCTTGTCAAAAGATGCTATGGGTTAAAGAGGGTTCGCTCCGGATGGCCTGTCCGTAGCTTTCTCTAGAACTGACTCACCGTCAAGTGAGCTCTGTTTTAATATTCTCATATTATGATTTCTTGGCCAACCAGGACGTGCCATGTTAAGGGGTGTTAACAAGCAAACCTCAGAACATCATGCCTTCCTTCAGATACAGCATGCTCTGATTTGTGGGTAAGAAAATTTCTATGTGTCATGACGTTGTAACATAATGAAGTGACTGTTTTCCACCTAAAAGTCATTTTCCGCCTCTCCTCTGACACAGAACTAATCTGCATGAGATATTGCCTCAAAGTCTCATGCAGTTGCTATAAACTGCTTCCTTACCAGCCCAAGAGAAGAATGAAGACAACCTGTCTAATTTCTAGGAAACCTGCTTTTGACCAAGTTTTCTCTGATATGTTTCATATCGGACTCTGTGCTGTCTACTGTCTTGATTAATCTGTGCTCCTCCTTGAACCGTCACCTTATCGTGGTGGAGGAGTTTGAGTGCCCTAATGATCCTAGGAGCTATGTTGTCTGGGGCACCTTGTGCCCCTGGTAGGGTCTCCCATGACAAATTGGTCTTAGGTGAAGGGTGAGACAAAGAACGGTTCATAGGATCTTTCATGGATGTAAATTCAAAGAGTCGGAGTACCCGGCCCGGAGGGTTACCGGGGTCCCAACCTGGAGCCAGGGCTGGGGTTGGGGCCCGTGAGCGAGCGCCTGGTGGCTGGGCTTTCGCCCATGGGGCCCGGCCGGGCCCAGCCCGAACCGGATACATGGGCTCACCCAACTGTGGACCCACCACCCGCAGGAGGAACATGAAGGGTCCGGTGCAATGTGGATCGGGTGGCAGACCAAGGCGGGAGCCTTGGCGGTCTGATACCCGGACAAGAAAACTTGTTTTTGGGACATGGGAATGTCACCTCGCTGGCGGGGAAGGAGCAGGAGCTTGTGGCAGAGGTTGAGCGGTACCGGCTAGATATAGTCGGACTCACCTCGACACATAGCATTGGCTCTGGAACCCAAGTCCTTGAGAGGGGTTGGACACTCTCCTTTGCTGGAGTTGCCCTGGGTGAGAGGCGGAGGGCTGGAGTTGGCTTTTTGTTAGCCCCAAGACTCTCTGCCTGTGTGCTGGGGTTTACCCCGGGGGACGAGAGGGTAGCTTCCCTGCGCCTTCGGGTCGAGGAACGGATCCTGACTGTTGTTTGTGCTTATGGGCCAAATATCAGTTCAGAGTACCCACCCTGTTTGGAGTCCCTGGGACGAGTGCTAGATAGTGCTCCATCAGGGGACACCATTGTCCTGCTGGGGGGCTTCAGTGCTCACGTGGGCAATGACAGCTTGACCTGGAGGGGTGTGAATGGGAGGAACGGCCCGCCTGATCTGAACTCAAGTGGTGTTTCATTATTGGACTTCTGTGCAAGCTGCAGTTTGGCCATAATGAACACTATGTTCGAACATAAGGATGCCCATCGATACAATTGGTACTAGGGCAGCCTAAGTCGCAGGTCGATGATAGACTTTGTAGTCGTATCATCTGACCTGCGGCCATATGTTTTGAACACCCGAGTGAAGAGAGGAGCGGAGCTGTCAACTGATCACCACCTGGTGGTGAGTTGGATCAGATGGCAGGGGAAGATGCCACGTAGACCTGGCAGACCCAAACGCATTGTGAGGGTCTGCTGGGAAAGCCTGGCAGAAGAACCTGTTAAGACGGTCTTCAACTCCCACCTCCGGCAGAGCTTTGACCGCGTCCTGAGAGCAGTGGGGGACATTGACTGCGAATGGGCCTTGTTCCACTCTGCGATTGTTGAGGCGGCTGTTGCTAGCTGTGGTCGCAAGGTGGCCGGTGCCAGTCGTGGTGGCAACCCCCGTACCCGCTGGTGGACACCAGAGGTTCGGGGAGCCGTCAGGCTGAAGAAGGAGGCCTACAGGGTGTGGCTGGTCTGTGGGTCTCCGGAGGCAGCAGAAAGGTACCAGATAGCCAAGCGGGGTGCAGCAGTGGCAGTTGCTGAGGCAAAATCTCGGGCGTGGGTGGAGTTTGGTGAGGCCATGGAGAAAGACTATCGATCGGCTCCAAAGAGGTTCTGGCAAACTGTCTGGCGCCTCAGGAGAGGAAGGCAGCAACTCGCTCACACTGTTTACAGTGGGGATGGGGAGCTGCTGACGTCAACTGAGGCTATAGTCGGACGGTGGAAGGAATACTTTGAGGAGCTCCTCAATCCCACCTATGCGCATTCCGAGGAGGAACCAGAGCCGGGAGACCTGGGGATGGACTGTCCAATCTCAGGGGCAGAAGTTGCTGAGGTAGTCAAACAACTACACAGCGGCGGAGTCCCGGGGGCGGATGAGGTTCGTCCTGGGTATCTCAAGGCTATGGATGTTGTAGGGCTGTCATGGTTGACACGTCTCTGTAAAATTGCGTGGTCATCGGGGGCAGTTCCTGTGGGATGGGAGACCGGGGTGGTGGTCCCCATCTTTAAGAAGGGTGACCTGAGGGTGTGTTCCAACTATAGGGGATCACACTCCTCAGCCTCCCTGGAAAGGTCTACTCCAAGGTACTGGAGAGGAGGTTCCGATCGATAGTTGAATCTCAGATTGAGGAGGAGCAATGTGGTTGTCGTCCTGGCCGTGGAACTGTGGACCAGCTCTATACCCTAGCAAGGGTGATGGAGGGGTCATGGGAGTTTGCCTAACCAATCCACATGTGTTTTGTGGATTTGGAGAAAGCTTATGACCATGTCCCTGGGGGCACCCTGTGGGGGACGCTCCAGGAGTATGGGGTGGGTGGCTTTCTAAGGGCCATTCAGTCCCTTTACCAGAGGAGCGTGAGTTTGGTCCGCATAGCCGGTAGTAAGTCAGACCTGTTCCCGGTGAGGGTTGGACTCCGCCAGGGCTGCCCTTTGTAACCGGTTCTGTTCATTACCTTTATGGACAGAATTTCTAGGCACAGCCGTGGTGTGGAGTGTGTCGAGTTTGGTGGCAGGAGAATCTCGCCTCTGCTTTTTGCGGATGATGCGGTCCTCCTGGCTTCATCCAGCTCTGACCTTCTGCTCTTGCTGGGTAGGTTCGCGGCCGAGTGTGAAGCGGCAGAGATGAGGATCAGCACCTCCAAATCTGAGACCGTGGTTCTTGATCGGAAAAGGGTGGCTTGCCAACTCCGGGTCGGGGGAGAGGTCCTACCTCAAGTGGAGGAGTTTAAGTATCTCGGGGTCTTGTTCACGAGTGAGGGTAGGAGGGATCGGGAGATCGACAGGCGGATTGGTTCAGCATCTGCAGTGATGCGGACGCTAGGGCTGGGCGATAAGGCAAAAATAGAATATCACGATTTTTCCAATATTTTATCACAATTTTGATTTTATCACGATTTTTTATCCATTAATAGCATAACTTCAATTGCGTATTAAAGAAGAGAAACATTGAATAAATAAACATTTATTCATATTAGGGATAATCAACACAGTACTAACACATATTTTAAACTCACACCAGAGATGATAAAAGCCCTGAGAGAAACAATTACAAAAATCAGTTTTTCTCGTTTTTCAAGTAACTTAACATAAATTAAAATCGTAAACATATTTAAAGTGCAAACATGTCAATTGCAAACGTATTGTGCAAACATTAACTTGTTCAAAATACTATGTAGCTCCCAATTGCTCATGTAGTGGATAGTTAAGCTCAAATACGGCTCTGATGCGCAGCTGGACCGAAGATCGCTTGTGGTAGCAAATAACTACGCATTCTGAATATTTTCTGCAACAAGTCTCTAAATAAAGTAAAATTTTCCAGTGCAGATTGGAGACAACCCATAGAAGCACTGATTTGATCTCATTTCAGAGAAAAATAGGACAGGTTAGATGCACCTAATAAATAAAATTACTAACAAACTCAGGAATCTTTCTTTGCTTCACTGTTCTGGTGCTGAGAATATCACTAATGCGGATGAAAGGAGACACACAGATTAATTATTTGGAGACTACATTTACTGCAGCTGGCAGAGGCAGAGATTGTTTCTATTGATACACGGAGTTTACAGAATCATTTTAAATTGTAATAGGGGAAGACTGCAGGAGGGAGCGGTAAAATACAGGGGGTCCCCAGCAAAAACAAGAAACTTTACGAGTCTGATGAAACCCACTGGTTTTCCATCAGGCAGTCACGGGGCAGCTCCAACGACCCAGTGACCGAGCTCAGTCCGGTACCGACACCGGCTCGGCAGAGGGTGAACGAGCCGAGGCGACGTCGTGCTCTGCTTAAGAAGCGGTGTTATTTTCCTGCTTCAGAAGAAGCGTCCAACGTGTTTTTACACTTTCTCCGAGACATGTCACGTCGCTAAGTTGTTAGCGCCGCACGCTAAGGAAACCCTGCGTTCCTCTTCGGAACGAAAACCTCGTTGTTGCTCTCAGCCGCGGCCGAAGCCATGTTTGTTCACACACAGGTGAAAACAAGTGGGGCACTAATATATTACTATGACTCACTCTGATTGGTTAAGGGTCAAACAAAGGCGTGTCATTCGCCTGAGGTAAGTTCCCTTTTCATTCAGAGGCAGAAATTCAACAGCAGAGCTGTGAATCGTGATAAAAAGGTCTCTCAAAAATGACAGACCGTCAGATGTGTAGATCGTAAAACGGTCTAAAATCGTCATATCGCCCAGCCCTAGCGGATGCTGAGACGATCTGTCGTGGGGAAGAGGGAGCTGAGCCAGAAAGCCAAGCTCTCGATTTACCAGTCGATCTACGTCCCAATCCTCACCTATAGTCATGAGCTTTGGGTAATGACCGAAAGAACGAGAACACGGATCCAAGCGGCCGAAATGAGTTTCCTCCGTAGGGTGGCCGGGCTCAGCCTTAGAGATAGGGTGAGGAGCTTGGACATTTGGGAGGGACTCGGAGTAGAACCGCTGCTCCTCCGGATCGAAAGGAGCCAGTTGAGGTGGTTTGGGCATCTGGTCAGGATGGCTCCTGGATGCCTTCCCAGGGAGGTGTTTCGGGCATGTCCTGCCGGCAGGAGGCCCCTGGGTCGACCCAGGACACGTTAGAGAGGTTACATCTCCAATCTGGTCCGGGAACGCCTTGGGGTCCTGCCAGAGAAGCTGGTGGAGAAGGCCGGGGAGAGGACGGTCTGGAGCTCCCTAGTTGGGATGCTGCCCCCGCTACCCAGACCCGGATAAGCGGAGGAAGACGACGACGACTCTGTGCTGTGACACAGAAATTATTGTCAGAAACAACGAAGATCAGTCTGCCTGAACACCTTTAAGCCATGAGTCTTTATTCTGACAGCATTTTCTCCGTCATGCTCATCTGCCCGCCGTGCTTACTGATGCTTCTCTTTTGTTGGTCCATATGTTCAACATACGGTATGTTCAGTATGTTCCACACGCTCTGGACCTGCTTTAAAGTTCCGCCTCCTAGTTTGATGACAGCAACAGGCAGCTTTCTCCACACAGTTTCACCCAGAGAAGAAAGTAGCTTCAGACGACATCACAACTGAGCATCAGCTGGCAGGATTTGGAGTTGGCTCCTGATATTTGGACATCTCACAACTGTTTGGCGAACAGCAATGCAATTCTGACTCCATTTGCTTTGCAACTTGATGTCTTATCACCAAAAATAACACAAGCTTAAAGAAGTTTTGCCATGTTGTGCAGTTGCTAATGCTAATTGTTAGCTTCTGCTAGCCGAGACATTCTGTTTATTGAACGCAAAACCAACAACAGCCGTCTCTGTTGTGAGCCAAGATGAGTGAGTCCATGAATGCTAAGTGACAGTGTTACATAGATCTGTCGAGCTTTCAAAATCCTTAAGTTTCACTGTCTATTTTCTATTAAAAGCTAATGCAGGAGATGTAGGAGACTATTTTCATGTTCAATCTAGATGAAAGACTCAGAGTGACCGATCATTTTAAAAGGTAAATACTTTTTTTTTTTTCATTGAAAGACCTCTTTAAAATAGTTCAGTGCTTCATATTATATTTTCTGTCCCTACAGACAAACACAAACAAAGACAAGTTATTATGATTTCATTTTGACATTTGTGTGATAAATATTTATACCATATTCACACTGCAGGTCTGAATTCAGACATTTGTTTTCCCCTGAAACCTGAGGTACTTTATGTTTGTTTACATTATAATTTAAATGTGCCACCATCAGTTTTCAGTGTGAAACAATCTAGGTCCCTGAAGTAACCTGCATGACCATTGTGGAAGGTACTATGGATGCTACACATCACGTACCTCACCTCCTGCAGCACAAAAATGCATTACCTTAGTCTGATGTTTATCCAATTCAGGACCATATGGATATAACTGTTTGTTCAGTATGTCATAATATGTCTGATGTGGGTCACACATGGGCAAAAAAAATTCAAGATTGGCCCATTTTGCCTAAATGTAGTCTGCTTTGGATGCAAAATATAGCAACAAACATCAAACAAACAACTGTGTTCCTGAAAGTAATAAATCCCAACTCGTTCATAAGGATTTTGGTCTGGGACTTTAACACGAATAAGCTATAAACTGATTTGCTCAAGCATTGCTCTGAGAGAAAACCATCAGCAGTTCAAACAAAAGATTACACTGTAAACCCGGATAAGTTGAACCAACTTAAAAAAGCCTAGGTAACACTTTCTCTTTAATTTTTTAAGTAACGAAGCATTAGTTGAGTAAGTGCAGTGGACTACATCAAATCAAAGACACTTTATTAATCCCAGAGGGAAATACATTCAATACACTGAGCTCTTAATAGAGTGGAATGGGAATTTTGAGTTAAATAGTAACGACTACAGTAACTAAAGATACTTAGTTTACATTTACCCATTTATGTAACTTAGCTTGATAATAAAGTATTACTCTGTTACAATTTGAAACAAATGAGTTCTTAAAACAAAAAAATATTTCAATGAAAGAAGCCATATAAAGTAAAAACACATGTTTAAATTAAAATATAATCTTTATTCAGCAACAAAAGTTACTTTTTTTTACATTTGCTTTACATCATCTGAAATTTGTGCACAAGCTAACAAGGGAAAACAAAACCGAAACTAACAAATTCAAGGTGAAAACTGTAGAATTAACAGAAAAACAAGCAAATACAAGCATAAAAGCCCTTAATGCAAGGCAAAATAATATTTCTTTAATAAATTTACTTACAGTTGATAATAAAAAAAATCTCACATTTGACAACTTGAAAAGAGGAGGTTCTAGCTGATTCTTGAGTGTTTGAAGACTTTTTTTAAGTACAGAAGTACCTGTTAAAATATCAAAAGTGTCCTTTATGTACTATGGGTAGTTTAGATGTACACGGGCTGGGGCTGGCCATCAACATCAATCACAGTTTTTATTTCCTAGATGATTCTCACTGAAGATCCATTGTGGTGAAAGGATGGCACATGTTGAGAAACATTTTCTTGGATCCCCACTGGAACTAGAAATGTTCCTCTTCATCAGTGTCCTGAAAAAAGGAAAACAGCACAATCACATGATCAACTGGCACAACCTAGTCACATAGTGGGTGCTAAGTAATTCCTGCAGTACTAGTTTAGCTAACTCAATTACACGTAGTGGAGGTGCCCTTGCGGATCCGAAATGTCAGGGTGGTTGGAGACCCCCGAGTACAGAAGTCCGTAGACTAACTTCTAGTACAACCAGGTCAGTCCAGGCTCGCTTCCAGGCAACACAGGTGGACTGGATGGAACCAAGCATCTCAAAACCACTCTGGAGGAGTGTTGCAAAATCAGCTTTGTTCTGCAGTAAAAATCTCTTGTTGTCCTCAGCTTTGCAGGTGCAAAAGCTTAAGGTTTTGACAGCGTGTCAAAATCCTTTGGTAGCTCAGCTAAAGATGGCTAGTCTTAAAGCTTTGCTCTCCAACCCTTGTTCTGTTGGAGGTTCGAACTTGTCTCAGGGTGGAAGCAGAGCGGCTGGTTTTACAGCCCGCTGTTTATCTATTACCAAAGTTATCAAGATTTCTCAGAACACACACTCTGTGATGCAGAGCCGCTGAGTCTGCAAAACAAGGTTAGTTTAAGTGTAATGCTTCTTAATTTAGCCATACTTCTTGTCTGGAAATGTGATGACCTAATTCAGTAAATATACTTAGTATCATTGAAACAGATTCATGAAACATTTCATCATTAATAATTATACATGACAATATTTAGTGATTATTAATTATAATATCTTAGTTATAAGATCTTTTTTTCTTCAATGATTATTTAGAATTATAAAATTATTACTTTTAATAATGAAATCTTCTTTTCTTCTGGGAATAAAAGTTTATCTAACAGAGTTCTCTTGTGAAGGATCCTGGAAACGAATGCTACTGTCATCTTGCATTATCCAATGAAGCTTCAGTTCAGTTGATGAAGTCATCTGATTAAAGAGCCTGCGTGCAGATATTCCATCTCCTGTCAGGGTAAAATACAGCAGAACGTGTGTGGCCAGGGTTATTTGCTCTGGCCGTGCATATGAACCATGGGATCTCAAAATCAGTCCATTTGGTGACGTTACACATATGTTGATAGTACAATTGCCTCTTTGAACAATTGAGGGTTAAGTTTCATATTCACAACTCGTGTATTTTTAGATACTTACAAATAAGACACTTTGTTAAGTCGGTTGCCTGGGAGATACGTCATCAGGAGCCGCCAAGACGTGTTCCAATGTTCATGTTCTACCGAGGTGTGTGTTCTCCATTTGTTAGCTGTTTGGTTAGCTGTGCAAGGATACACGGGAGGTGTCTTGCAGCGTAGCCTTGGTCAAAAATTTTGTTACCGTTTTGTTTCCTCTCTCTGGTTTAAAGCCAGAGAGAGCACTTTAAGTTAGTTGTTGTTTGGCTGCTCCCTATTTTTAGCAGAGGGAGTTTATTTTAGTTTTACTATTGAATACCTTTCATCCCACTTTTGTTAATGAACCTTTTTAAGCCTACCATTCTCTCCCCTCGTTCCATTCCCTTTTATTTTTCTTTATTTTATTTTACTCTGTGTTCTCCCCTCACCGCTCCTAGACGCCAGAGGGGACGTAACATACACGTTTAAATATAACGTTATCTCCCGTGTCCCCTGTCAAACGCTGTGGAAGCCGCGGTCACGTGATGTTCATCTGTTCTATTTAACTGTTTTCTTTGACCAAGGAAGGACAGTTAAACAAGCCGTAAGACATAAACAAGGTGCCTGGCCTCGCGAGACATCGCCTCGCAAAGCCAGGCGCGTTGACATTGAGAAACTTCCTGTGTGTTGTCCAGTTCAAGGTAGCGCACCCTCTGCATTGGTTTAAAGACAGACCATCTAAAATCAAGCCAGACCTTGACCCAGCCTGTGACTGTTGTAGACGAGCACCTGCTGCATTTTTTCATTTGTTCTGGACGTGCCCTAAACTGCAGGGATATTAGCAGTTTATCTATGAACTTTCCAAGATTTGTGGGACTACTGCGCTCCTGGATCCTTTGACCGATCTGTTTAGGGTGGTCACAGTGGAAGTTCCCTTGAACAAATGCCATTTAAGTTGTTTCGCTTTTTGCTGTTTTCTGGCTAAAAATCCAGGTTATCCAGGTGAAAGGACTCACCCGCCAGCATGTGGACATTGGATCAATGAGGCTATATTCCATGCTCACCAGGAGAGGATTAGGCACAGCTTGAGGGTGGGGCTCTGTTTGGGGATTTAATCTTGTCTGGTTATTGTCTTATTTTAATGTTCCTGGTGATTAATTTTGGTGATTGTTTCTTTTGTTCTGTTTTTGATTAGTGTCTCATTAAAACTTGTTTGGTGTTTGTTTTCTGTTTTTGAGTTTGGTTCTGTGTACTGGGGAGGGTGGGGAGGGGTTTTATTCTTGTTCTGTCTGGTTTTAAAATATTTTGAAAATGTTGATAAAATGACCTTGTTAAAAACATGTGAACTATCAAACACTGAACTGATATCACTGTAATTAATAATAAAACTAAAACTGGAAAAATATTGCGATACAGAATTTATTTTGAAATATTCCAGACGCACCTCGCTGAAACACATCTCACTTTCTGTCTGACTGATGCAATTTCTTTAACTTCATGACAATCTGCATGCAATGCTTGGAAAAAAATAGATCCTGTTCAAAAACAGTATATCTTTAAATGTAGAATTTCACATTTTAATCATTCGGTGCTCTAGTGGGAGAGGTTTAGTCAGTGGGAATGGCAGAATATCCAGAAGCCGCATGGAAACAGGACCACATCCGTACACGCAACAGAGATTAGAGATAATCAGACTTTTCTTGTGGCAGCACCTAAAGAAATCAGCTGACTTCTAGCATTAAACATTATTTTTAAAACTCTCCCTGTTTTTCTTGCCTTTTCACACCGATAGATTGATGTGATGCTTTCATTTTGTTTGCTGATTTTTGTATATTTCTGCATGTATTCTAATCTCAGATGTTTGCTATTTTGCTGTTTTTGTTGTTTTGTACATTTGTCAACATTGATGTATATAGATAAAGTGAATTCGATTGGATGAATCTATAACTGAAAATCAACTAGCCATTGATTGTCACATCAGGACAGCCAACATCTGGCCTGTGAGCGCTCTCTTATCTTTAAAGATTTCCACGAGTCTAGGACTGTGATGGTTAAGGGTCTTGTAGGATTCCTGTCTGAAGTTCTTACCAACTCATCTGTTGTATAAAAAAAATTGTAGGCATAAGTTATTACTGTTACAAATTCTGTGGATATTTTTATTGTTGCTAGCAAAAAAAAACTATTGTTTTTATACCGATAAAATTTGTTTCACATGGTTCCTATTTGTTGGCTAAAGAAAGTACAAGCAGTGACAACAACCATATTTTATGGGCCAAGTAATTTTTCGTAAGAATTGCTCTGTTGAATACAGAATATAGGGCAAATCTACAAACTTACCTGTTTTTCAGTAGAGTAGGCCAATGTTGACACATCTGAATAACGACGGGTTTGTCCTTCACAACTCCATTCCTTCAAAGAGTGAATGTAAGATCAGACTGACAAGTACTCTCATGGAATTAGTACTGTTTATGTATAACTTTCAGGTTTTTATTGGTAGTCTTTATTAGCTGTGCCCTTTGGACACTTATAAAACCACAATTATACTTCCACACATCCTTAGTTAGTTAAAGGTACATATACTAAAAGAAAATGACGAAAACAAACTACATTCAGCATTTCAAATGCTGCTTGTCTGGTTCAGCTCAACTAGCAACAGCCATTTATTCCGATTCAGTACACTGGGACCAAAACTGGTGCTCAGTAACATTACCTGTGGACCAGTCTGATAAAGTGTTGGTAAAAATTGTTACCACTTTAAGAAACATTTATATTTGTTAATCACTACATTTTTCTTGCAAATCGTGTGAGGCTCCAAATTACCGTTTAGTCATTGAACTCTGGACGTTCACCTGAGGCTTCAAACATGGGGTGGAAAACATGCTTGTTAGAACTTCAGTGCAGCTGAGTGCTTCCTCTTTGTTTGATGGTACTTTCTTCAGTCTAGTAGTGGCGGCAGTTGGCCACACAGGTGCCTGATATATATATATATATATATATATATATATATATATATATATATATATATATATATATATATATATATATATATATATATATATATATATATACACATATATATATATATATTTTATTGGCTTTTAAAAATATTTTGGGTCGATGGCCGATATAGAAAATTTTGAATATAACAGCCCAATTTATCGGTCAGCCTCTACCATCAACATACCCCAGTTGCTCTGATGAAGGCAGTGTCGGTACAGGATCGGCTCGGGGTCCTTCGACTGCCGATGACGTCAAAGTAGTTGAATGGCTGAACATGAAGCTTACGGAAGTTACGTTATCACGTTATGATTTTGATTGGTCAGAACAAATTTGCGGTTGTGGTCTTAGCGGTTGTAATCCTGTAGTCCAAAAATCAACACTTTTTGGAGAAAATATGTTTGAATTTCCAAAGAAAATGTAAAATATAAGCAAATGATAAATGGTGAGCCTCAAAAGCTCTTTATGTTGATGAAATGGGGCAAAAATAAAATATAAGAACTTTATTGAAAGACACCAAGCAATATTTTGTGTCAAAGAATGTTTTTAGATAACAACTAAGGAAATATACAGACAAACTCCACATTAATACAAACAGATGTGGCTTCACATATAAGAACTGTTCTATTGTTTGTCAGGCCGATGTTGGTTTTATGCAGTTTCACATTCTTTACAAAACAAAGATAATATGGTGTTTTATTAACAAATTACAATTATAAAGAAAACATTTAGGTGTTAACAAACAAGAATTTATTAACAAAACTGCTGATGTCTTTCCAAAACGTGTGTGTGAAAGCTGAGTAGATTTGCAGTAATGTGACATCATCAGCAGTCGAAGGACCCCGAGCCGACCCTGCAGCCGAGCAGATCCTGTACCGACAGCGGCAATGAGCGTCACATTATGTCAGCAAAGGTTGCAACAAACCCTTATAGCTCTGTGTACAACAAAGAACTAAAAAAGTGATAATGTCAACAAATTTGAAACATTTAAGTAATGTGAACAAGATAATTTGAGTTGAATCAAAATCTCGGTTTTGGCGTAGGAGCGGAAATCAGTAATCGCTGTGCACAAAATGCAAACTACTCAGAAGAAGCGGCCACATTAAATCGAACCCCTCTCACTGCACTGAGGATTTTAACAAAGTGTTACTATAAGAAAAAAATCCATCGATTCATTTTGTGCTTTACTGAACTCCCTCTCACTGCTGGAGATTACACCTGGTTGCAAACACATGCTGTGTTTATTTTGTTGCAAATTCGAAAGAATCCTTGTTGTTTCCACGCACAACACTAAGTTGCCATGTATGACCCTGAAGCTCATTTTCATAATCTCACAAACCGCACACACACATGCCTTTAACCACAAGCCCATCAGCTGATTAATAGAAGACTGTACTCACTAATGTAAAATTTAAATCTTCTGCGTAGCAAACATATTGATGATGGAAAGGAAATCCAGTCTCCTTGTTCTATTTTCATTGTTGATGCATCTGATGCACAGATGGACGAACCGGACCGCTGAGAATACTGCTGCAGTAACTGAATTTGGACACAAAAAATTCAAGGAAGTTATGAGTTGCGCACGGCCACCTCCCTTTCCTTTTCTGTTTTTTACTCCAAACATTTGTGCTGAACTAAAGGTGTAGTTGTTAGCCTGGTAAGCCATCCTATATATGTGAACATAAAGTCTGGTCCATTGGCATCGATTTGCTCTTGACATTGGTGAGGGCTCATACATCAATGACCCCCTCCCCACCCCCATTCGTCTTGTTATTTTAGTTAAACCTTTACCATTATTTGTGTGTATAGATATGAAACAATCGATGCTAAAGGGTTAAATTGAAACACAACAGCTTTTCAATAACATGAAGAACAGTGGATGTGGGAAATCTGTTCTTTATTGTTTTATCATGGATCATAGAGAAATTGGAAAGCCTGATCAGTCACCTTCAATATTTTTGACACCGTTCTTCCAATTAAACATTCCTCACCAGCTTTAAAGTTTCCACAAGACAAACTGTGGAGGCTTGACTGCAGCAGCCCCCTCCCTCTAAATGTATATATTTGCTCTTGAGATGCTCCTTTGTGGCACCTGCTAAATGTAACGGTACTGCAGGGTGGCAGAAAAAAGAGAGTGCATGTTGTTCCAAAGTGGCATTTCATGGTGGATAAACAGGCTCTGGATTTGGACTCGATGGTTTCTGTTATTTATTTTTTTGTGTCATATTGAAGGCGACTGATCAGGCTCTCTAATGAGGCAGGGTTTATTGCTAAGACGTGTTACAACATTAAAAAAATAAATCAACCAAACACTAATTTCTAGCTTTAGGGAGTGTCTCCAGTGTCCCATTCACTGAGACGGAAAGCTCACGGTGATAAAACCTTCTTTGCTTTTCTGACTGCTGAGTTAGACCCTTGATCCATTTCTACGTCTTGCAGGGACAACAAACAAGATCAGATGTAAAAGACGTGTCAAGTTCTCCTACCCACTGAATCTAATACAGATGTTTACAACAGCATGTGCTTTGTGAATCACACTGAGATCAGTGCATAGAGGTGGGAAATGATGCACACAAAAGGAGAAAAGAACTGAATCTGGACCTAAGTCCCAGCAGCTACATAGACAGAGATTTAGTCAGATGATTATTTGGCATCAATGTGTTTTAGATTTGAATAAAAACAAGTCTGTAGAAGAAAAAAATTAGTATAACATAACAAGGAATATACAGTGCTGCTTTACCAGTAAGATACAATGCAAGTGCCACGTTATTAGATGATTTTATTAAAATAACTAATTGTATGTCTAAAGTGATTTTGTGCTGACTGCAGAAACCTCCTGGATGACTCGTTTTCCTACGCAGAGGTAAATGGTGTGGCACAACGTAAAAGATGTCTTGTTTCTAACTCTCTGCAACAAAATGCAAACTCAATCTTAGAACGTCACCACCACGAGCCTCCTGCTGAAACAAACGTAAAAGAATCAGAACAGAAGCTATACAGCTCCCATTTCTCCTGACTCTGTGATTCTAACCCTTTCCTTTTCCTCTTCATCACCGTTTCTGCTTTCACCGCCTACTCCCCCACCTGTGGTCCCCTTTAACCTTATAGTTTCTTAGGTTTAGCCTTCAGTTGCCAGCAGTTGTCTACTTTTAGCAATGCCCTGATACCTTCTCTGGAATACACTGTACTAGTTTTGCTGTCTGGTTTCCATTACTTCTGTGTTCTGGTGCCGCTAACACACGTGCCATCCCTAAAAGATCGATATGAGACACACTTCATGCATCATACCACACACTGGGAGTAACGAAAGCCCTGAGATGCATCCTGATTACTCTGCTGAACTATATTGTTCTGATTTGTGGAGACGTAAACCCTGAGCTGGGTTGTGCAGCTCATTCATTCATTCACACTGAGTCAGAGGATGAACACAGTGATATGGAGCAGAACTCAACATTAAAATGTCATTTAATTATGGAAACATTTGGTTCTTGCAGGACTCAGTTGTAGACTGTTTCAGACTTATTTACAATAAAGATTTTAGAGATCAAAACAGTTTGTTGGTTGAACTTATGTGTTAATTCGGATTCACATTTTTTATTTTATCCGTGTAAAACAACAGTTTAGGTGTAAGTCGTCGCTCCACGTGCACATTAACAACCAGATGTGTGAGCAGCAGCCTACCTGTCCAGGGCAATGGCGGTCATTGAGTAGATGCTTGCAAACACCGCCGCGATGGGGAAGAAGTTGTGAAAGCGGCAGTAGACCAGTCCGAAGTACCACTCGTTGTGCACGGAGTAGACGAAGTTGATGACCGTGTTAAAGGCGGACATGGAGACTTCAGCCAACGCCAGGTTCAGGAGGAAATAGTTGGTGACGGTCCTCATGCGCTTGTGCGCCATGATGATCCAGATGACCGTAACGTTACCGACTACCGACACCACAACAATACAGCTGTACGCCACGGCCCAGAGCACGACTCTCCACGCCGGCTGCACAAACTGGTTAATGAACACGGTCTCGTTACTTGTGCCGCTGGGGCTGATTGTGTCATTGAGCACGTCGGTCGCGTTAAACGTTAGATCCATGTTGCCTTTAACGGAAAAAAGCACTGAAAGCCCGGCTAACTACGCCAGTCTGAAAGTTAAAATAGGAATAGTTTGGGAAACCGTCCCCGCCTCCCGCTCATGGAACTAAGTGTTTTTCAAAGTGTCCCTTTCATAACGTCATGGGTTAAAAATGTCAGAGTCAGTGCAGGAGGTGGAAATAAAAAAACGCTCAATAGATACAAATATATCTCCCATTTAGCACCGTGCGTAAAGACGGAGACGCGAGCTTTACGCGCGATGACAGCCCCGAACGAGCGCGCACTCCTTCAGCTCAGCTCCTCTGTCCGAACCGAGCCGCTGCGCAGCCTCTTATGAAGCGAGCCAAGGCGCATCCTTCCAAGGGGCAGGTCCTCATGATTATGGATGAGCTCAGATGAGCTTTTCATTTCATCCGATGCGAGGCGCGCGCCAGAGACCGATGGGATTATCGTCCCTAAATTCCTCTGATCTGATTTCATTAGGTCATTGTGCGTCTGCTGGCTATTAACAGAGCTCAGGATGGAACAAAGAAATTAATTAAGCAGGCATAGCAATAATAATAACAATAATACACTGTAATCTGTGCACTTAATGAAACAAAATGAAATAATTATTAAGTGATCACTTTTATTTTTAAGATATTCAAAACATTTTTGTTTGTTTTTATTGACAACAAGGAATGACAAAGCTTTCCCTGTGAAAAACCGTGTGTCTCACTGTAAAACAGACTAATGTTCACATTGATCCTGATTTACATTTAAGCACCAGACACCAAGGAATGCCAGGATCATTTCCCAAGAAAATCTGCTCTTTATTGGTCGAGCACATGGGCGTCGCACCCGTGGGGGATGTGGGCAGGGCCAGATTAACACTTTGTTGTACCCTGGGCAACAATATTCAAGGGCCCCATCATCACGACCCAAGGATCACCATAATGTGGTCATATACAGAATATTTTACTGTAATATGCAGTAAATATACTCAATAAACCCGCTCAGGGTAACCTTTGACCCACGTAGTGTGGACTGACCAATGAGGAGAGGGACTTAACTTGAGGCCCTCTGTTCATTGGTCAGTCTGCATGAGACTGACTCTCAACTGACGTTCAGTCATAGGCAGCGAAGCGTCTCTGTGCAGCGCAAAAGCCCGGGTGGACAGTTTGTTTAATAGGGTGACCATAATTCCATTTCCAAACAAGAGGACAGGGGATCTGTGCCTATGACGTCACACTATGGCAACGCCACACAAACCATGTTGGGACCCATTTTTTGTAAGAACTAAATTAATATCAGATTCTGCCAATAAAAGGGCTCTAAAACAATTCATATGTAAATATTTAGCATATTTATTGCAAAATCTCATTTTTCTGCTTTAGTGCTGCAACAAGGTTTTATTAATAATAAATTATTATACCTTTTGTTTTACTACAGCATCGGTAAGCTTCCTGTGCACGGATTATTAAGGATGCTTGTTTCAGCTGTGAGATTAGACGATAGGGTCAATGAAAAAATAAGTTGTCACACACTCCATGGAAACTTTCAGAGAATCCACAAATAGTGGCTTTCACATGGTTTTGTTACTTTTTTCAAGTTTAGAAAAGAAGCAGATGAGACAGCATGTCTGATAATTTAGTCTTTCATCTGATAATATTAGAACATGTCAGTAATGTCTGAGGGGCTTTTACAAACACTGTATAACTAACACTCCTGGAGAGGGCATGAATTACACAGAGGCTTCTGGGGAGCCCAGTTATGTGTGTGTGTGTGTGTGTGTGTGTGGGGGGGGGTGCATTTTGGCTTGGTCCCCAAAATGTCTTGAAACAGCCCTGGGTGTGTGTGACTGAGTTTTGAAGGTGATCTGAATTGTATCAGATGTATAAATATTACATGTGTATAACTTATTGTTTTATACAAGTAAAAACGTGTAGTGGAGATAAATCTACCTACATTTTGTCACGATCTGCCCCTGCCCGCCTGACTGTGTTTCTCTCCTGCCATGATTACCCTTATTGTTCTCACCTGTCCCTCGTTTACCTGCCCATGTTTCCCTAATTAGCCCTCTGTATTTAAACCACCTGTTTTGCCCCTGTCCTTTGTCAGTTCATTGTTGTTGCTGTTTGCTGGTGTTCCTGTTCATCCCATCCTGCCATTAAACCATTTTTACTTTTACTGAAGCCTGCATTTTTACCTCCTGCTCAGCTCAACCACACATGGTCCATCATCTCCACCTCCTACACCGTGACACATTTTCCTTTTCAACACTTTGTTTAGTTTTCTTGTTTTTATTTAACTATTTTCCTGTCCTGTCTGTCTCTCATCTTCCTGCATCTCCTCTAAACTCTCCAGAAAAACTGCTGCCTGGATTCTTACCTTTTCACCTCATCAGTTACTTTTGAGCAGATCAAAGGGATCTCCTGACCGCAAAGCGGAGCGGGCGTTTTGATGCTGCGTCAGTGAGGTGAAATCATTGCAGCACAGGTGATGAGCTCCGCAGTAGCAGAGCGCTTCAGGCACAAGACAGAAAATAGAGAACAGCGCGACTCATGTTGCGAATGACCGCAGTCACCAATTCTTGTCATGTGTCTTGCCCATTTATGTCTGATCTCTGAATTGTGTGTACTGAAACTCAATTTTGTTTCTCTGTATGTCTTGCACATGTGGTAGAAATGACAATAAAATGACTTTGACTTTGATGTGCGGACATGAACGATCGTGTGTTAATTATAGTTTTTTGGTTGCGCCACTTTGAGAATGGACCGTGCGCTGGACGCAGCAGCCTGAATCGCTGCGCAATAACGAACAGCGCTGTGCCGCTCTCTGTGCTCTCTGCTCAGAAGAGTCCATAAATGATGTAATATAGGTAGAAAACTTTTTTCTGGCTCCCCTGGATGTGTAGGATATACAGCTCCCCCATAATTCGATCCCTGCTCCTGAATGAAAAGCCGGACATTTTCATCAATACAAGAACCCGCAGTCCGGACGCCCGGGCAGAGAGTGAAAAGTGGACACGTCCGGGGAAAACAGGACGTACGGCCACCCTAGTTTAATATAAAGCGGGAGATTACAGATACAGTATTTTGCTCGTGCCCTTGCTGCCTTGGGCCCTTTAGAGTTCATGAGCCCTGGGCAATTGCCCAGTTGCCCATATGGTTAATCCGGCCTTGGATGTGGGGGTTTCAACGCCCACACATTTCCAGCCGTTTTGCTCACCTCCACACCAGTCTGGTTTCTCTACGCCTCTACGTTGCACTCACTCTGCTTGCCTCATCTCCTTCTTCCCCTCCCTCGTCTGACAGCCGATGTCAGGTTTCAGGAGCTCGACTGGGAATTCATAATTTTACATCTTGACATTAGCTGTACAAAGTCTGAGTTTGATAAAGTGAAGAACAACAATTTGCAGAGGTTTATAACAGGCGCAGCGCCAGGTTTGGGTGGGTTACGGTAATTTTGGACGGACCTTAATAAGCAGAGACTTAAGTGAAGCAGGCAGGTCGCGCTAGAAAATGTCGTTTAAAAAGACATCATACATCCTGGCTTCTAGTCCACGCTATCAGCATTATTTTAATTGGTGTGTGTGTGTGTGTGTGTGTGTGTGTGTGTGTGTGTGTGTGTGTGTGTGTGTGTGTGTGTGTGTGTGTGTGTGTGTGTGTGTGTGTGCAAATGTCTCTACAGGTGCTTTCTGAGCTGAAGAGGCTATTCTGCCTAATGCTCTGATGGGAATCTTTTCTTCACTAATTTAGTTCCCTCCGCGATGTGCGTAGCGATTAAAACGTCACTGACATTTTAATCGACACATTATGTCAGCTCATCTGTGTGCGCATCAGTGTGCGTCGGGGTAATTCTTTCAAAACAACCAACATCCTTGAGTTTATCCATCAAAATAAACAGTCAAATGGAAATATCTGTAACCTGCCATTTAACTGTTTTGCCTTCTTGTGAAGATTGTTGCAAAGAGAAACAACTAAACTTGATTAACCCCAGAGTCACGCGCACTGCGCTGTACTCCGTGACTGTAAATGAGGGGAAAAACGATTTAATCGGATCCTTTTCTTTTCAACATGGTTTAATGTAAAGTTTCATTCAGTACAAACTTTAGTTACACCCAGGGCCAGATTAATACTTTGTTGTACCCTGGGCAACAATATTAAAGGGCCCCATCATCATGACCCAAGGATCACCATAAAATGGTCACATACAGAATATTTTACTGTAATATGCAGTAAATATACTCAGTACTTGAATGCCTGACATCACGTAACCCGCTCAGGGTAACCTTTGACCCACCTCGTGTGGACTGGCCAATGAGGAGAGGGTCTTAAAGAGCAAGTAACGTCTAAATGAACTTATTTTTTGCTGATGAACTGTATAAATGAGTGTCTATTAGTGTTTTAAATGTATGTATTCATTATTTTAGCATTTTGGTGCATTTTCTTTAAAAATTTAAAATTCTGCCTAGATACCACAGTATAGCGCCACCTTCAGCTAAAAACATAGAATTTGAGTCATTTTGAATAAATTTTAGCCAATGGCTAAATAGAAAGTTACTACGTAAACCAGTAGAGTACTACGTAGCAGCTCTGTGTCAAAGTTATAAAAGCATCGAGCGTCTCAGCCACGCCTTGTGGCTAGTTGGGAGTTGGATTTGCAAGCGAGTGTAGGAGGTTAGCCGTAGTTCAGCCTTAGCATATAGCATTAGCATATCCTAATCTTTAGCATAGCTTTTAGTGTTATAAATGCTTGTTTAGTGTTAGTTTGGCTGTTGGATATTGTAGTTTAGTTAGTGTTTGGCTGTTAGTGTAAGTAGGAAAGTAGTTCAGGTTTAGTGCTCCATATCGTGTTAGTATGGTGAGAAGGTATAGTGTAGTATGGTTGTGGTGGCTCTGTGGGGTTGCACTCCTTTCCGCTGGACTTATAAATTAGGCGCCAGTGGTTGCGTGCAATCGGTGTCTGGAAAACATTCAGCTCCCGCCTGGTGCTGTAGTTTGCAACCAGCAGTTTACCCGCGATTCTGCACGTCTCCGCTTGAAGAGGGAGGCTGTGCCCACCGTGGCTCTTCTGCGATTTAGATGCAGCCCACCGACTCTGCTCCCCCACCATGACGGGCTCCAGTCTGAGGTGAGTAAGTTAAATAAAAGTTTTAACATCTTCTAAAGACAATTTCCTACCTAAATGCAAAGTTTGAGAGACGTGGTTCACTCCATTTAGCTAATATCAGTCTGCACTGCCTTCGGGCTAATTTGTCAAGTTCACAAAATGTGGAACGGGATGTAAGGTTAGAATCAGCAGCGAATCGGAACATATCTCGAAGCCCTGGCCGAGGAAACGGTCCACATGACTATTACTGTCAGGCTCGGAGAAAATTCGGGCTGTTTTTGTGTCAGTCGGTAATTCTGCAACAGTGGCTCTAACTAACGCAGCACTAGTTGACAGATAGCATTACAGCGTGAAATCCAGCTTGTGATCCGGTTCCGTGAGGAATTCTGTTCAGGAGGTCACATTTCAGGCTCTCCACATCATATGTGACTGACTTTTACGTTATAATAACGATCACACACTAGGAATGTTATAAAGTGCCTATATAGGACAGTTTCTTTTGTATATTATATGACTTTATAAACTCCAACAACAATGTGCTTCTATTTTATTCAGGATAAATCTACCCAAGACACTGGCTGTCAGACTGATTTAGTAGTCTGCAAGAATGCACTTGTCCAGGCTGACGTGAAGCCTTACCCATAGCAAAGGTGAATTATTTTTAATAATCGTCTATGTAAACATTTTATTATCACCTTCTAGTTTTTATTTGTTTTACAGATTATTGTTATGCGTGATTTTATGCTCTTTTAAACATTTATAAATGTGCTACTTCTTTGTTTTTACATAGCCACCCAGAATGAAGTTCACAGCCGCTGTGTGTCTGGTGACCCACAGGGACCATGATGGAAATTCATCTTCCAGAAAGTCCCAGAGCAGCGTCCACACCCCTGAAAAGACCAAGATGTGAGGTGTCTGCTCTTGATTCCAGCTTCCACCTCAGTGACAGTGCAAGCTCAGTGAACTGTTCAAGGTAAAAAAAAATTAAAACATTTCAGAATTTTTAAGATATTAACAATTAAATAAGTATGTGATTACATCATGACATCATGAAGGAGGCTACTGATTCTGCCCCTGTGACACTTGGTGGTGACGTGTGAGCTGATTCACCTGGAAAATAACTTTTACATTAAATATTTTGTTCCTTGCTATCAAAAGTAAATTAACTAATAACCTGCATTATTGCAGGACACTCAGCAAAATATGGACTCTACACCATGAGGCAGGCACACGTTAATACTCTATAAGAGCACATAAGGTGAGCAACACCACATATTATTATTACTGTACACTGTCCTGGAT
>SSNQ01000272.1:209413-226082 GCA_006942095.1 Nothobranchius kuhntae | reverse complement strand
CAGCTCAGCTATTTGTTGCTGATTAAAACCAGGTGTGTTGAAGCAGATAAATCTCTAAAACATGCTGAATACTAGCTCTCGGGCCGTGGAGCCAAACCCTGCAGCTAATCTGATGCTATGGCTAACGGCTACTTACCATTCAGAGCTGGTTCTGTTGGGTCGGTTCCGGTAATTTCAGGCAACTTACAAGCTCAAAACAATAAGGCTTAGGTCCGCTTGTCTCCTCCAAATAGACTTGGTCCCTTTCTTCTCGAGTGTCTGGGTAAGGAGGGGGAGAAACGTCCTCCACTTCTAATGACTGCTCAGAGTGAAGGGAGCTAGCATCGTCTAGTTAGCCATCGTCTTCGTCACTGCAGCGGCTCCGCCCTCTCGGTCCTCCAGGCAACGCCTACTAATGTTGCAGTTTTTAAAATTGATACGTGGGTGGAGAAGGACTCCGAGGGGGACATTACTACCTCTTTAACCCAAGCGCGGAGTGAACTGATGCCGGGTGGAGTGAGCAAGCTGTTTAATCTAGGAGCCGGGTGCGCAGCGGTGTGATGAAACAGCTGAGCACGGCGGCTCCCACAGCACAGGGCTGACGTCTAAGAGCTGTCAGGTCTCTTAGATCTGGCTGATCTGGTTAACACAGGCTGAGTGATCTGAGACGATCTGGTCTGGACTCTGAGTTCAGTTAGGTGAGAACGATGACTGAGTGATTTGGCGTTGTGTGGCACTTCCTTAAGTAGACTTGGCAGGTGACGTGAACTGGAAGACTGGCGCTGGGGATGTTGGGTAATGGAGTTCGGATGGTCTGAGCGGCTCTGCGGTTCCTACCTTGAGGAGGACGATGGTTGTGAGGGAGACTGCGTGACAGGACCCCCCACCCGAGGGACGGCCCCAGAAGTCCCAGAGCGGCGAGCCCAGAAGTCTGTGATGAGAGAGGGTTCCAGGATCACCCTCGGCGGCTCCCAGGAGCATTCCTCCGGCCCGTAATCCGCCCAGTCCACCAGATATTGCCAACCCCTGCCACGGCGGCGAGCATCCAGCAGGCAGCGCACATCAGAAACACCATCCTCACCAACCCCACGAGGCGGCGGTTCGGGGTCCGGAGGGGGAGCGAGGGGAGACATCCGTACCGGCCTCAGCTGGGAGATGTGGAAGACAGGGTGAACCTTGAGAGGCTTAAGCAGGCAGATGCGATATGCCACAGGGTTGATGACCCTCTCCACAGGGTAAGGACCCAGAAACCGTGGGCTGAGCTTCCTGGAGCCAGCGGGCAGACGCATGTTACGGGTAGACACCCAAACATTGTCGCCGGGGACGTCTATGCTGGCGAGCGTACTCGGTATTAGCTCGCCTTATGGCCGCCCGAGCACGGATCCAGGCGAGGCGGCAACGTCGAACCAGGGTCCGTGCCGCAGGGACCTCAGTCTCCGGTTCCTGGTGAGTAAACAGAGGGGGCTGGTACCCATAGCACAGCTCGAACGGGGAGTGACCAGTAGCCGAGGAGACGTGGAGGTTATGGGACATCTCCGCCCACAAGAGATGTTTGGGCCATCTGTTTGGTTGGGAAGAGGCGAAGCAGCGTAGGTACCGACCGAGTTGCTGGTTGGCGCGCTCGGTCTGTCCATTGGTTTGGGGGTGGTAGCCAGACGAGAAGCTGCTGCTGGCACCGACCAGCCGGCAGAAGGCTCTCCAGAACCTGGACGTGAACTGGGGCCCCCTGTTGGAAACAATGTCTTAAGGGAAGCCATGAAGATGTACAACCTGCTCCAAGAGGATCTCGGCCGTCTGCTTGGCGGTGGGTAGGCCGGAAAGAGCCACCAGGTCGACCGCTTTGGAAAATCTGTCCACGACGGTTAGGACGGTGTCGAGCTGGTTGACGGGAGGCAACCCCGTAACAAAGTCCAGACCTATGTGAGACCATGGCCAGTCGGGAACAGGAAGAGGGTGAAGGTCTCCAGCCGGGGGTTGGTTGGTTTGGAGTCTTGGACCGTGCGCAAAAGGGACAGGCGGTCACGTATTCCTGGACATCCTTGGCCATGGAGGGCCACCACAGAGCCCGTCGTAGGAACTGGAGGGTCCGGGTCTCCCCTTGGTGACCAGCCAAGCGAGAGGCATGCCCCCATGCTAGGGCTTCAGACCGGCAGGAGGACGGGACATATTGTCGGTTGGAGGGCATGTCAGCAGGTGCGGGCTCGGCAGGCAGAGCAGCTCGGATAGCGTCCTCCACTGGCCAGTGAAGGGCCGCGACGAACCTCTGGGCTGGCAGAATGGGTGGCGGTTCCCTGACTGGTGCAGACTGGGCGTGACGGCGGGAAAGGGCGTCCGCCTTAAGATTCTTGGAACCAGGGCGATAAGCCAGGTGGAAGTGGAATGACTCGAAGAATCGAGCCCAATGGGCTTGGCGGGGATTGAGCTGGCGAGCGTTCTGGATGTGGATGAGATTTTGGTGATCTGTCCAGATGGTAAACGGTTCCGGGGCACCCAATAGCCACTGCCGCCACTCCTCCAGTGCCCATTTAATAGCCAGGAGCTCCCTGTCCCCCACTCCGTAATTGGTCTGGGTCGGCGTGAATTTACGGGAGAAATAGGCACAGGGATGAAGCTTGGAGTCCGGGCCGCGTTGAGATAGGACCACCCCTGCCCCCACCTCAGAGGTGTCCACCTCTACGACGAAAGGTTTAGCTGGGTCCGGATGGACTAGGAGGGGAGCAGTTGTGAAAAGGTGCACCAGGGTGCGGAACGCCTGTGTGGCCTCAGGGGTGAAACGGAAAGGACGGGTCTGGTTGGTTGTCTTGGTTAGGGCAGTGAGAGGAGCTGCAATGGAGCTGAAATCGCAAATAAAGCTGTGATAAAAGTTCACAAATCCCAGGAAACTTTGAATCTGCTTCAGGGACGTCGGCTGCGGCCATTGAGCAACCGCCTGGACCTTCTGGGGGTCCATTGAAAATCCTTGTGCTGTGACGACGAACCCTAGGAAAGAGATGGTCTCCTGATGGAAAGCACATTTCTCCAGTTTACAATAGAGTCCGTTCTCCCGCAGCCGGGAAAGAGCGGCTCGTACGTGCGTGATGTGCTCCTCCAGGGTTCGGGAGTAGATCAGGATGTCGTCGAGGTAAACAAACACCCATCGGCCCAACATGTCCCTCAGAACATCAGTGATCAGACGTTGGAAAACCGCGGGGCTGTTACACAAGCCAAAGGGCATGACCAAGTACTCCCAATGACCTGTTGGGGTGATGAAGGTGGTCTTCCACTCATCGCCTTGTTTTATCCTGACCAGGTTGTAGGCACTGCGCAGGTCCAACTTGGTGAAGATTGCGGATTGGGACACTACGTCCAGGGCGGTGGTCATCAAGGGCAAGGGGTGACGGTCGCGGACCATGATTTTGTTCAATCCCCGATAGTTGATGGAGGGTCGGAGACCCCCCTCCTTCTTTTTCACGAAGAAAAACCCTGCAGCTCCGGGCGAGGTGGAAGGTCGGATAAACCCCTGTTGGAGAGCCTCTGTTATATGTCTCCATGGCCTGGGTCTCCGCCGGGGACAAAGAGTACAGGCGGCCCCGGGGTGGAACTGTTCCAGGCAGGAGTTTTATCTCCAAGTCATATGGGCGATGAGGAGGCAGGGTGGTGGTAGGAGTCTTTGAGAAAACCCGGGCCAGGTCATGGTAGCAGGAGGGGATCTGGGAAACGTCGACATCTGGGTGGTCAGGCGCTGAGTCAGGTCGAGGGGGTACATGGGAGTGACAGGCTGCCCCCCAGGTGAGCACCTGCCCAGATGACCAGGAGATCTGGGAATTGTGACGTAAAAACCAGGAGTGACCCAGGATCAGGGGGGACAAAGAGGCTGTGATGATCAGGAACCGGAGAGTCTCTGAATGAGGGAGTATGTCCATGCGGAGATCCACAGTCTCCTGGTGGATAGGATAGGGCTGGAGAGGAGTGCCATCCACGGAGGTAACGGGGATGGTTTGGTGGAGAGCGGACAGGGGAACGTGAAGACGGGTGGCTAGATCCTTGTCCATAAAACAGTCCGCCGCTCCCGAATCCAGGAGCGCCTCCAGCTCGACGGGCCCCTGGGGGAGATGGAGAGTCACTGGGAGCAAGGTACGGGTCGAGGGGGTACCGGTTACTCCAAGCAGGACCCCTCTGCTGCTGCCTACTTGGAGTTTGCGTTTCCCGGCCGGGAGGGGCAGGTGAAGCGCCGATGGCCAGGTGCGCCATAATACGCGCATAACCCCTCCTTATAGCGTCTCTCTCTCTCTCCTCTGGGTTCAGGTGTCCCAGCTGCATGGGTTCGTCTGGGAACGGGCTGACTGAACGGGGTGGAGCGGTGGTCGTAGTTGCTGCAGGTTCAGCGGGCCGACGTGTAAAAAGGCGTAAGTCCATCTGGAGAGCGAGGTTGGCCGCCTCGTCCAGGGTCCCGGGGGTCTCCCGTCCGATCATCCCATCTCTGATATGGCAGGAGAGCCCCTCTATATAGACGGCTTTTAGTGTGTCATCCCCCCATCTCAGCTTGGCCGCCATGGTTCGGAACCGAGACATGTACGGGGCTGCTGTCTGGTTCCCTTGTCGGAGCTGAGCCTCCATTGACGCCTCGCCACTGGGAGGAACAAAAGTCCTCCTGAGTTCATTCACGAATGTGTCATAGTCATTACAGACCTCCGATCTCTTATTATACATTGCTGCTGCCCATTCCTGAGCTCGGCCGGTGAGGAGGGAGGTGAGCAGCGCCACCCGGGAGCGAGGTGTGGCATAGCGGTATGGTTGACATTCAAACGTCATGGCTAGCGTGGCTAATAGTCCTTCAGGAGAGCCATGCGTACCGTCCCATTTATCTGGGAGACTGAGGATGGGCAAGTCCCTTTCTCTGGAGGTCTGCTGCTGCTGCGCAGTGGAGAGCTGGAGAACGACAGTGGCGATGGAATCCACCTTGGCAGCGAGGCGTTCCACCGTGATCTCCATCTGGTTCATCTGAGTTCGCAGGGTCTCGAACTCCGCTGGGGTAATTGTGGACTCAGTCATCCTGTAACGGCTGACTCGAGCTGAGCGAGAGTTGGAGATGTGGCGTGGCTTCTTAACCCAAGCGCGGAGTGAACTGACGCCAGGTGGAGTGAGCACGCTGTTTAATCTAGGAGCCGGGTGCGCAGCGGTGTGATGAAACAGCTGAGCACGGCGGCTCCCACAGCACAGGGCTGACGTCTAAGAGCTGTAAGGTCTCTTAGATCTGGCTGATCTGGTTAACACAGGCTGAGTGATCTGAGACGATCTGGTCTGGACTCTGAGTTCAGTTAGGTGAGAACGATGACTGAGTGATTCGGCGTTGTGTGGCACTTCCTTAAGTAGACTTGGCGGGTGACGTGAACCGGAAGACTGGTGCTGGGGATGTTGGGTAATGGAGTTCGGATGGTCTAAGCGGCTCTGCGGTTCCTCCCTTGAGGAGGACGATGGTTGTGAGGGAGACTGCGTGACACTAGCTAACTAAGGAAATTGATAACAAAAACACATAGAGGCAAACAGAAAAAGGAAACATACTTTGTTACTTATTTTAAAAAGTTGATTCAGATCGTAAGTTTTTCTTTTGAAACCATTTTTTTTCTCTCAATGTCTTAATATTTGTTTGATCTTCAAAGTGTTTTTCTTGATCCTATTGGCACAAATCTAATCCGATAGTAAAAGTCAGTCACATATGATGTGGAGAGCCTGAAATGCGACCTCCTGAACAGAATACCTTACAGAACCGGGTCACGCTGTGCTGGATTTCACGCTGTAATGATGTCTGTCAAATAGTTCTGCGTTAGTCAAGAGTCACTGTTGCAGAATCGACTGACACAAAAACAACCCGAATTTTCTCCGAGCCTGACAGTAATAGTCATGTAGACCGTTTCGTCGGCCAGGGCTTCGAGATATGTTCTGATTCTACCCTTACATCCCGTTCCACATGTTGCGAACTTGACAAATTAGCCCGAAGGCAGTGCAGACCTAAGTGAACCACGTCTCTCAAACTTTGCATTTAGGTAGGGAATTGAGCTGCAGTATTTCTGCGGTCAGGTCTCTCTACGAGTCCGAGAGCTCCACGAGCGGTCAGCCCCGTCCGAGAGCTCCACGAGCGGTCAGCCCGCGCAGCAGCTAGTAGGCGCAGCATCGGTCAGACATGCACCGGGCTGACCGCCGGGGAGAACCGGGTGGAAGAATGGAACACAGAAGTGTCCTTCCAAGAGCTCCGTCATATTTCAACCTATTTTTATGTTAAATGCACTGGGTTTTACCCTTGTATCCATTGACATATGCCCTATTAATTATTTTACCGTATTTTACATCTAAATTTCATGGTTAAACAGTACATGCTACATGTTAAAATGATAGTTAGCTAGGTTAAAGGCGGCAGTGACCTAAAATACATACATATAATTTAACTTATCAAAAAAATATGAAGTGGAGACTCCTTGGACGGTCTATTAATGCAATTAATGCCACAGCAAGTCATTTTGTCCAACAATTGCACAAATAATATCCAAAACAGAATACACAAACAGAGAGACTCAAAATCCTGAAACAGCTTCCAGGCCAGACCGAGGCTCAACTGAGGCCTTTCCACGGAGCTAGCTCTGTGGTCACGTGGGTCTGAGGCGGCAGTCACGCGGGTCTGATGCTCATTAATTATACAGAATTTTAGGCTTTCAATACACTTAAACAGAAGAGTGAGAAAAAATTCGCCCCCTCAGAGTTGTCATGAGTGTAAACTAGATAATTTAAACAAAAAACATATTATGGTACCAGGCTGTAAACATGTTTATTTCTGCTGTGAAATTGGTATTTTTAACATGGGAGTCAATGAGGATTTGCTCATTTCTGACACCAGCCCCCAGCGGATGAGGGTGGAACTGCAATTCACTTCACTTCCGGGTTGAGACCAGTTTCTGAGCCGCATTGTGGGGGCTTGGTGCAGATGCATTGCAAGCTTTTCAAAAGTGTGGGGGATGTTGTCTGTGGATGTCATCAGCTGTAAATTCAAACAATCCAGTAACGGGTCTGCGCATAATTCATAGTAACAAAGTCCTTCCACAAACATGCTTAATATTCACCAATGTATAAACTGCATACATGCAGAACAGGAAGAACTAATCTTCCAAACAACAGAACCCAAGTTTTCTCCATCAACACCCAATTTCAACAATAAGCTGTTAAATCAAAAGGATGTAAAAAGACACTAAATACGCATTTAGAGAAAAATACACAGTAGCAACAATCCAATATACTATCCACAGAATCCACCGTTTAAATTAAAGCCCAGGCTCTCCTCTTTCCAACAATATTTATGCACTCTACGTGCAAAATTCACAGAGCCAGCAGCTAACGAACCACAGCTCGTTTCATGACGTGAAAAGCATAAATTCAGTCTTACCTTTGTTATGTTATGTTATGTTTATGTATTTAGCAGACGCTTTGGTCCAAAGCAACTTACAAGTTATACTCGGCATGTTGCCCTTGAGGCTAACAACATGGTCATGTTGATTCATGGTCATAATCCATGTTATAGTAAAAACAATCCAATCCCTTTGTGTAATCCATCTTCACAACATCACACAAAGCTGATTCGTGGCTGTTTTAGCTTGCATCCATCTGACGTCAAATCCCAAAAAACTAGCCGAACAAAATCAAAAGCAAGCGATTCTATTGGCTCAGATGTTTCCTAACTAACCTGAATGGCTTCAATAATCCAACGGCGGGGTCCGGAGAAACTCTCCTGAATAAACGGTAGTTCCAGCCAGAGCTATAGAAAGAGATGGTGGATGGCTGCTCATACTGAGCCAGGATCCTCTGGGGGTTGCTTCCTGTTAAAAGGGGGTTTTCCTCTCCACTGTCGCTACATGCTTGCTTAGTATGAGGATTGCTGTAAAGACTGACACTAGTCAGTGACTCGATGCAACCTGCTGGGTTCCTTATATAGGAAACTTTTTTCTGATTGGCTTAATGAATTGACCTGAGCTGGAATGTTTATTATGTGAATTGCCTTGAGACTACTCTTGTCGTGATTTGGCGCTGTTTAAATAAACTTGAATTGAATCCAAGATCATGTTTAATGAGAGTTGGGTTATTGGTTCACTTGACATTATCTTGAATAATCATTTACCTTCTGTTATTCTGTGTAATCTTTAGTTGTAGAAATAAAGTAATTCTGTCACAAGTTATTCTGGCGGACTCGTATAAAACACCCAATCCAAAATGACACGTTTTAAATGGTTTATTATAAAAAAGGGAGGGATGATGGGAGCAGACAGAGACTTAGTCAGAAGACAAGCGGGGTCGTTACCAAATCTGAGGCCTAGTCCACACGTAGCCGGGTTTTTTAAAAAAACGAATATCCGCCCCTCCAAAAACTTGCATCCACACCACCTCGTTTAAAAAACAAACTCTGTCCACACGTACCTGGATAAATATGTTGTTAAGGACATGCCAGACATGTAGGCGGCAGTACTTCCCCCGTTCTTAACCTCGTCCTTCGTCTGTGGTCTTCCACAAGGAGCAGTAATTCCGCTTGCAAAAACAAACAAGCAAAAAGCGCTTGGACAATTGATAAAGCGAGCGCAGCTCTGAGGGCATCCATGCTGTCAGCTAGTGTAAACACAGGTCGCACACGTGATGTCAGCATTTTTTGTTGCGGAAAGTGACGTTGCGGACCTTAAAACTCCGGTTTTGTCTGTCCACACGCAGACACCCAAAACGGAGAAAACGCAGATCTTCACTTTGGCCGGAGTTTTTAAAGAGATCCGTTTTCGTGTGAAAAAACTCTGTTTTCGTGTGGATGACAGGCCAAAACGTAGAAAAATATCTACGTTTTGGCAGATCCCCGGCTACGTGTGGACAGGGCCTCAGATGCAGAATGTCAGACAGGGGAATCCAAAGACGAGGTCAGGGATGAAGCAGGGTAATCCAAAAAGGGCAAGACGAGTAGGAAGGTCAGAGGAAGAGGCAAGGTTCAGGATCCGTGACGACAAGGTAGGTAACAAGGCTGGAGAATTTACCAACTGGAGTGTTCAGTAATCTGGCACTGACTGGTTGGATGGCTGGTTCTTAAGTAGCAGGGGAAGCAGGTGTGTGTGATGAGCTGAGGAGTCAGGAGCAGGTGAAGTGGATGAAGCTGATGAGATGCAGACTGAGGTTGCTGTGGAAATGGGGCATAGCAGGAGCAGAATCATGCCAAATAAATGGATTTTTATAAACTATATGTTTGCTTCTGTGTCAAATCATTAAGTGTTGGTCCCCTGGCTACTCAAAGTACCTATTTCTAGAGTCAATCGGATATTAAAGGTCCAACAATATTAATGATTCATAATTGTATGGAACATGATACCTTGTTGGATATCTTTCACTTTTTTGACAGTTTTCGATTTGTGATCACTTACAAAACATTACTCTTTTAAGTAATGCATGAAAAAGTCATGAAGTTTTAAACAGCTGTGTAATTCTGAAAACTGGCTTCTACTTTGTGTTGCCAAATATGTGGCTACTTTTGTTACTTACATGTTTACATTCAGAACAACTGAGGAATAATATTCTCTGAGCTTTAAACAAAATCAGCTTGCTTTCTAAATTGTTTATATTTTTATGTATATTAATCAGCTGTTCATCAAACATCACTGTTATTTATCAGCCTGAAATTTTAAATACTAACTTCTTTAGCAAGTCAGGTGTGTGTGTGTGTGTGTGTGTGTGTGTGTGTGTGTGTGTGTGTGTGTGTGTGTGTGTGTGTGTGTGTGTGTGTGTGTGTGTGTGTGTGTGTGTGTGTGTGTGTGTGTAGGCTATTGGAAGCAGGTGAAACAGCAAGTTGGAATGGTTGGATTCAGGTGACTAAACTGGAGAAATTGGTCTCAATTTCAGACCTGACAAACCAGCCCATAAAGACTGTCTGCCAGTCAACCAATGATCCTGACTGAAGTGGGACAAGAAAACGTTTCTATGTTCAGGTTATTACTTCTGACCTTTCAGTTGATTAGTTTTTTTGTTGTTGTTTTTTTAATAGCTTGGCCTAAATCTCCCCCATTTAAGCTACCAGGAAATTAAACTAATTTATTTCCCGCAAATGGGAATTAATTTAAAGAACAGCATATTGATGACCTTCTGCACAATCATGATTGTGCTCTGGGGTGACACACCAACAGATATTAATAAATATGTTTGAGAGTAATGACCTCTTCACACAGAATAGCAATCTCCATCACCCACTTGACCTATAGGAAAATGACTAGAAAACAGCAGGTGCCTGCCATGTTCCCAGATGATCAGAATTAAAAAAGGTCCTTCACTCTATTTCAAATACATTTGCAGTGGTCTCTACTAGGAAAGAATGCCTTGTAAGTTGTATTCTAGGGCGAAAAGGTTCCGGTGCACCCATTTCAGCACGGAATTAAGCCAGAGAAGAAAGTCATTCCAGACTAAAGGACTTGAAGCCTTATTTCCAAACATTTGGAGATATTGCCTCTGATTGGCTAACAGTAACAGGACTCTACCACTGACTCTGTTTGCTCTGCATTGCTGATGTTTTATCTCCACAAATAACTCGCCCGGAGGAGTTATGCCATGTGTTGGACTTGCTAATGCTAACAGGTTAACTTCTACTAGTCAAAATGCTCTCTGCTGTTTCTTGGACTATAAACCAACAACAGCCTTCCTCGTTGTGAGTCAAGAGTCCATGAATGTTAAGTGACAGTGTGACGTAGATCTGTCAGGATGTTCTAATCCTAGAGTTTCACCGTCTATTTTCTATCATAGCTAACACAGGAGATAGGTGTAGGAGACTATTTTCATGTTCAATCTGCATGAAAAACTCAGAGTGACCCATTATAATCAGAAATAATCAATAAAAAATAGTTATTCAGTCAATGATCTCTTTACTTCAAGGATCCTTTTTTAGTTTGCTTTCATGCACCTTATACAAACTTGCATCAAACTCCTTGAATGTAAATTGATTTCAAACCATTATTTTGTTGTTTGAACGTTGTTAATAAAGGTTTATTTTAAAAAGTAGCACAACGACTAGCCTCTCGACATGCATTGTGGTCATGAATGTAGTTTTGGGGGGAGACATGTCACCCCCACTTTTTCCAAAGTACATTGTTGTCCCCTGCACTTTTTACCGTCCAAAGACAATGTTACATTATATTAAATAGACACTGGTTGAGTACTAGGACCAGGTGAAAAAAATAAAAATAAAGTTTGTGTTGAAGTTTCCCATCAGAACCGTCCATAACCTCATCTATTGGCTCTGCTGATACTTGCTAACTTGTGATTGGCTGTTCCTGCCACCTGTGTACTTGACAGCTTTGCATTCCTGACATTGCATAAAAGATCCTCTAGGGTGTAGAGTAAATGACAGGGAAAATGAAATGCCACCCAGCTTCTATCCCATCCAATCTAAAAGAGTGAACAAGAATTTTTTTACAGTATCGTTTTTATTGTTTTTAGGAGAAAATATAGATAAAAAAAATCGCAAGCATAACATTATTAAATTCCATCATTTTCCCGTAAAAGTTGATCGCAAATGTTGTGAAAATAGCCTGAAGTGTGACATGGGGGGACAGAATATAGCCTGATTCATGCTTCTCCGTCTGCGTCTGTGCGGAGACACGCAAGGCCATTATCCGTCCTTGCCGGCTTGCTGGAGAGCTCCGCAAGGACGGACGGAGTCGAGCTCTCTTTTCTAAACATCCGTCCGTCGAGACGTACAACGCAAGCTTGTGATTGGTCAGGACGCTGCTGTCGTCTACACCGCCGCCATTGCGCCCTCAAAAACATAAAGAGAGCCGAGGATAACTAGCGGCAGACACGGAGCAGCTTGAAGAATACCTCGCGAAAAAACTCCAAAAACATGAACGTTTAATTCCCGCGTGACTGGAGGAGTGAAAAGATGCGCAGCAAGCGTTTTATTTGTGGACGGAAATGACAGGAAACGTGGGTTTAGAGGTGGCGAGTGCATGAAGAGGTGGAGGAGGATGAGAGACAAATATGTCCATGTTAAAAAGTCTGTAATATACAAAAAACACAATATAAACACACTATCTTGGACCGATACATGACAGGATACCACAGAACAGCGCTACGCCTTCTGTTGTCCTGCCGGGGAATTGCTTTGCAACACTCCCCAGGAGACGGAGAAGTATGATGGCAAAACATCTGCGTTCGTGCGTGCGTGTCTCTCCCTGTTGGAGCTGACGGAGAAGCACGAATCAGACTTATTTCAGGGGAACAAAATTTCTCACAACACCTGACCTCATGGCTGACGTCACACTTCCTCCGTATGTGAATCGTGACAGCTTCAAGATCTAGCAGAACTAGCTTGTTTCCTTCAGAACTGGTAGGTTGATAAAACAGTCATAATTATTCATGCTTATTTAAAGAGATCGAGTAGCTTGTTTTAAACTTTGTGTGGGTTAGGCTACACAAGTTGGAAATTGATTATAGAGTTAAAATCCTGAGTCAGCCACCGTAGCTGCAATACTTTCTCTGAACTGCATGGCGCTAAAGAGTCGCATTTTTTTCATCATGATTTCAATGGATTTCACACATGGGGCCTTTAAAGTTTATCTTATAAAAACAGTCATATTGCTTTAGGTTGTTAGTAATGTGTTAAAAGTCTGCAACAAGTTATCTAAAAGGTACCAGTATTTTCCTGTACAAAACTACTATAGTATCACTACATGTTTTAACATTTAGTCTGATAATAATAATTAACATAACATGTTAGCTAACTCAAATCTTGCCCTTCAACTTCCGTTCAAGCTGGGGCCAGTCAGCACACCGAAAACTAAAGCCCAACACCGGACTACTCCGCCCCATCACCAAGCTTCGCCCAAAGACACTCAGCACAGGAAGAGGATCACTGCCCATGGGCAGAAGACCCAACACCGCCCACTCATTCGACACCGCTGCCAAATCAGCCGAAACAATTGTCAGGTCCAGCCCAGAGGAGCATAGCCCATCTCCTCTGAATCATGTAGGGCTCCCATCATTCAACACCGCCAGCCCCATCTCGTCCAGAAGTACCTCTAACACTCTACCATTGTCGTCAGTCTCACAGGCCCCCCACAAAGAGCTATGTGCAATAAAATCTCCAACCCCTAAAACTGACCCAGTCCTCCAACCAACCAACCCCTCCCCCTTCAACCCCCGGCCCGGATTATAAAAATTCACAACCAACATCACCCCCACATCAGACCACACATCAACGATCATGCACTCTATATCCACACCAACATCCCGCCTGCGGTACTGTAACCCATTCCGTAAGAATGAAACGAGTAGATGATTACATGTATTTAGAGGACTCTCGTTAAATCTCAAGCAGCAGCTAAGGAGGTAGGTTCTGCGGTAATCTGAGGGATCCTGGCTCCCGGCAGAGAATTCTCCTGTTGTTTCTTTGGGCTAGAATTCACCCAAATAGTATGCTGGTGGTGGTCAGATCGACTGGTGGTGCCTGTGCTCTGTCAGTGTGCCCCAGCTGAGCTGTGGCTTCAATGTAGCTAATCACCACGGGACTGTAAATGTGTGTGAGCATGAGTGAATGACTGTGTTGTATGGCACCTTGTGGAGTTCTAGGACTCTTGGGCTCTATACCAGATACAGGCCATTTACCTTGTGAATGAAGAAAAACATGTGCTGTACAAAGTAAAGGGCCAGCTGTTCTCCAAAAGGCATACCGTAAATCCTCTAATATTAGCCTGTATTTAATTAACCGCTGGGTATCATATTTTGGCCGGTGTCGGAGTAGGCGGAGGTGAATAATGGCCGTTTTTTTATTGTGGCCGGGTGGAATGTGGTAACAGGCAAGTACGGGGGGAGGTTGTGTCATCCGTCTCACTTTTGATTTGCCAGTGATAGACCGCGAGGGTAACTTTAACCGTGCGGAGACGAAGAGAAGGCGAAAATTTTATATCAAGTTCAAAGAGAACGTGCTGATTATGCTGCAGAACACTCTGGGGAGCAGTAGGGGTTGTATGAACTAGTCACTAGTCGACTTCACCGCTCTATAGTGACTTTTTATGCCTGTCATCGACTAGTCGCTATCACGTGATAATGACCGGCAAGATGCAGTCCACGGAAAAGACAGCAGCCTGCTGTCAGCAGGTGACAGGTGATGTGCCCCGATCCACAGCAGCGAAACGCATCAGGCACAAATAAAAGAATAAAAAACACAAAAAAACATTAAAGGAAATGAGCCGACATGAACGATCGCGTGTTAAATTAGTTTTTGAGGTGGCGACACCTAATTTGATAATGTTACTGTGGCCGTGCTCAGGACGCAGATGTCTGGAGCGCATCAACAATCAGAGCTTTGCATGCGCAAGCTGGTTAAGGTTAGGATGGGGGTGAGGGGAAGGTTAAATTGCAGGAGGGTAAATGTCACAAATTGGTTAAATGTCCGTTTTACAGCGGGTGTTGGTACCGACGTTCTGGCACAGCGCGTTGCCTCCCGGAACACCGGCAAGCAGCGAGCACCCCGTTGTTTTTGCGGTCGGTAGATCTTTTAGAACTGCAGTTCAAAGGTAACTCATAAGGTGAATATATATGAACCCAGGTAGCAGTTTCTCTTTAGGATTGAGAGGAGATGCAGGAAGATAATAAACAGATACAGGACAGAAAAATAGTCAAATAAAAACAAGTTAGTTTTTGTACCTGGTGGTTGCAACAAACAGACACCATTGAAGGTAATCAGAAGTGAGGAACAGAAAATAAAATAATTATTTTAATGTTTAGAGCAGCAGGAACTCTGAGAGGCTGCAGGTGCATCAGTGAGTTTGCGGCCGCTGCGCAGGGGGAGGGGGGAGAGGGCTGAAGCAGAAACTACCGTTGTTAAAAGAAATGTGTTTAACTTTGAAAATGTGGGCGCAATTTTAATTGTCAAAAACTCCAGCGAACCATTAGTTCATTTTGCTCAAATAGAAATAGAGGCCTGTCTCTAATACTGGCCCTCCTTCCAATAAAGGCCTGGAGCTTGAGTCAAATAGAGACCCGGGCCTGTATTAGAGGATTTACGGTAATTGTGATAATCACTTAGGGCAGGGATTCCCAAAGTGTGGTGCGCGCACCCCCGGGGGTGCGCGAGCTGCCGCTAGGGGGTGCACGAGGTGAAAAGTGTAATGGCTGCGGAGCTCAGAGAAGTCTGTCATGTGTCACCATTAATGTAGAAACTCATTTGTGGGCGGGCCAAAGAAAAAGTAAGTGGGCCCAATAAATGTAATTGAAAACAAGTATATTTTTGCGTGTGTGTCCTCCACATGTGCCCTAGCTTCATAATAACAATGCGCCGAGCTTCAGCACTCTGGTCTGCGCACGCCGATATGTTCCGTATTTGATCATTTTTAACGGTGTTGGAGGAATCTGAAGGTGGTGAGTCATTCTGGCAGATTGTAATTAACACCCTGTCTCATGCAGGTGTTCTGACATTGTAAACCTCACACACAGAACATTGTGGATGTAACAAAATAAATCAAGAAATAATTCCCATTCAGGCTATTAACAGCACGCTGAAGATTTGAAGTTCAGAGTGCGTCTGTCAGAGGTCAGACGCGTTCCAGCGGAACCACGGCTCACGGGTGCACAAGTGAGCACATCTGGGCTGGGCAGAAGTAATTTTACAACACTGGTTTAAATAGCGCCAATAACGAGACGCGGTGACTGGAGCGGCTCATGGAGCTNGCAGCGAGCACTCCGCTGTTTTTGCGGTCGGTAGATCTTTTAGAACTGCAGTTCAAAGGTAACTCATAAGGTGAATATATATGAACCCAGGTAGCAGGTTTTCTTTAGGATTGAGAGGAGATGTAGGAAGATAATTAACAGAGACAGGACAGAAAAATAGTCAAATAAAAACAAGTTAGTTTTTGTACCTGGTGGTTGCAACAGACAGACACCACTGAAGGTAATCAGAAGTGAGGAACAGAAAATGAAATAATTATTTTAATGTTTAGAGCAGCAGGAACTCCGAGAGGCTGCAGGTGCATCAGCGAGTTTGCGGCCACTGTGCATGGGGAGGGGGGAGAGGGCTGAAGCAGAAACTATCGTTGTTAAAAGAAATGTGTTTAACTTTGAAAATGTGGGCGCAATTTTAATTGTCAAAAACTCCAGCGAACCATTAGTTCATTTTGCTCAAATAGAAATAGAGGCCTGTCTCTAATACTGGCCCTCCTTCCAATAAAGGCCTGGAGCTTGATGAGCTTGAGTCAAATAGAGACCCGGGCCTGTATTAGAGGATTTACGGTAATTGTGATAATCACTTAGGGGACACAACTCATCACCAGGTTTGTAAGTGTTGAGTGTTTAAACCTAGTGAGAGCAGATGTATCCATTGATAATAGGTGACGGCAGCTACTGATGCAACAAGGAGCAAGAGCTGGGATCAGATGTTCACAAGCAGTCTATTTTAAATACTCACTTGTTCATGAGTATGTCCCAGATCATATGTGTTGGTCAATTTCATGACCGTTTTTTTTTATTTTTATTTTTTTTTTTACATTTGATGTAAAATGGGTTTGGTTTGAATGACTTAACTGATTTTATTCTTGGTCTACTGCTATTTATTTTTGAAACAGAGCCGGATAAATGAGATAGTCTTTATGACGCTTAAGCCATTAGAAGTGAACACCGGTGTTCATAAGTTACGGCTAACGGGAGCAGGCCCCTTTAAGAA
>SSNQ01000272.1:191913-204413 GCA_006942095.1 Nothobranchius kuhntae | reverse complement strand
AGCACTATTTTTGACGCACTACGCTTCCGAAACACATCAAAGTCCGCAGTTTAGATCAAGCAAGACAGGCAGTCAAACACAAAAGCAGTGTAGAACACCTGTAAACTTTCATAATTAAGGTCACGTGCAGTACGTCATTTCCTGTGAACTTCTTTAACCGATCTAAACAGAACAGAAACAGAACTTTTTTTATGCTTGCAGCTGTCTTTCTTTTTTTCTTACTTATTATTGTGTGTAAACATGTGAAATCATGAGTGGTGTTGCAATTCTCCCATGATTTTGGGATGTCACGGGATTAGCTATGTGGAACGCTTTCACTCCCGTTTTGCATCAGAATTGCTCCTGGTTGGGAATGAGCTCGCAGGTGGAATGCCGCTATTATGTTACGTGACTGCTTTCACGTCCAGTGGAAAACTGGGATTAAACTATGGGCAGATTGGCTAATGGCAAGCTAGCGCGTAGCACACTCACAAATCGTGATCAACTGGGGTTCAGAAAAAAACGGGATGGTTGTGAATAACTAAACTCTACAAGTGGAAGAAAAATCCACACCATCCTGTTTATGTGTGGATGTCTGCAGCTGCAGTCTGTTGTTGTTGCTACTGAGTGTTAGCAACTCAAAACTGCTCCACACTAGCCTGGCCTGCCAGACTCGTCCTCTAAGTGTACACAGACAACTAGTCTGGTTACTTACAGGCAGAGAGGCACATGAGGGGCGGGACTAGCCAGCTCAAAACTAACCAGTCAGAAAAAAGGCAGAAATGCAGACATTACCGCTCGACGATGAGTATTTTTGCTGTAGCCAAAACTAGCGTCTGGTGACGGCGCAAACATCTTTCTTTAGAAGAAAGTCTTTTAGTGCTTCTACTTGTTGTTTTAAAAACATGTTCAAGTCATTTAGAACAGAGGAAAGAGCCGCTGCGAACTCTGCTTCAGATGCCGTCTTCGTTGTTTATGAGAAACTCTGCGTATTCAGAAACTGTTTTCGTTTCATTTCGACCTGACCTCTTGTGGCAACTTTGTCTTTACTTCATTAAAACAGTACATTGGTATTTATTTTAAAAGATTTTCTCCTTTTAGCAATGCTGTTTAATTCCACTTGCTGCTAGACCAACCTGCAGAGCTAAATCAATTAGCTACTTCTGCAGGTGGTCTGGTTTTTCGAGGTTAGCTGATTTTGGTAGCAAGCCATAACCCAGACATGGCTGACACGGAATCTTTCAACTATCGCAGAATGTAATCAATCAAAAATTTTGTCTATGGAAAAACTGTCATTCACACTTGGAGTTCAAAAGGGCTGGTTCTATCAAGTCTGGTGAAAGGGGACTGGCAAAATAAAGCCTTTAAGATCCAACTTTGTGTAAAGTTTCATTCGTTTCCGTGTAAATGGGTGAGATTTATTTCTATGTCCTCCTAATCTTTTTTCTGTAAAATCACAGTGTGTAGTTTCTTGGCGATAGATGGCAGTACATACATACATTTCAGGATAGTATCACACTATGTTGCTGTGACAGTCGGTAGTTTAAAAAAACATTGCGGTAAGCGTCGTCACCTTTGGACCAGAAAGCACGCAACCTTTGCGCGACTCCTCAGACTTTGATGGTCCTTCAGTTAATTCTATCGAGAAAATGCAATTCTGACTGAAGTTTTCTGGCGTTGTAGTTTCCGTATCTGCTCGGGGTCCTGCGCCTGCAAATGACGTCAAACTATGGCAACACCACTTGGACCTACTTTTCAATAACATTTTAGGTTTGTATTAATATAATCAGTTTGTATTAATATAATCAGTTTGTATTAATATAATCATCCTAATCAAAAAAGTGGGTACAGAAAGTATTCAGACCCCCGTCAAAGTTTCACTGTTAAATTGCAGTCATTTGCTAAAATCAGTTAAATTATTTTTTTCTCGTTAATGTACACACAGCACCTCATATTGACAGAAATACACAGAATTTTAGAAATTTAGGCAGATTTATTCAAAAAGAAAACTGAAATATCACATGGTCCTAAGTATTCTGACCCTTTGCTCAGTGTTTAGTAGAAGCACCCTTTTGAGCTAAAACAGTCATGAGTCTTCTTGGTAAAGATGCAACAAGTTTCCTACACCTGGATTTGGGGATCATCTGACATTCCTCCTTGCAGATCTCTAGTTCTGTCAGGATGGATGGTGAACGTTGGTGGACAGCCATTTTTAGGTCTTTCCAGAGTAGGGCTGGGCGATACGGCCTAAAATCAATATCACGATATATTGAGGATTTCACCTTGATAACGATAAATGGACGATATCTACAGGTATGTGCAGAAACAAAAGTTGTCCTCTAGATGGGGCGGTCATGTGTATAGCGCTGAAGTTGTCACATTTTTACGTGACTCAAAATGGTACAGCTTCTTAAAGGAACATGAATGTTGCCAGCCTTCACACATCTTTTAATTTTGTTATCAAATTTATTGACATGGGAAAAATGACCTTGATAAGTGTCAGAAATTTCGATAACGATAAATTTTCGATTTATTGCCCAGCCCTACTCCAGAGACATTGTCATAGTCATGTTGGTAGGTAAACATTTGGCCCAGTCTGAGGTCCTGAGCACTCTGAAGGTCCTTGTCTCGGATATCCCTGGACTGTCTTGAACAAGTGATGAGCAGTGCCTGGTCTTCTCCACACATATTCCTAAAAATGAAGACCATGGTGTTTTAATTTGGGACTAGTTTGTTTTGAGTGTAACGAGATAGAAGTGAAGCGGCTCTCACATTATCGTTTTACACCAATCCGGTGCATGCATTTAGTGAACAAATCCAATATGGCGGAGTCCTTGGAGTCCAAAAAAGCTGTGATTATCATTTTAATACCTTAAGCGTCTTAATTTGTGAACAAAAATATTTTTATGGAAACGTGAAGCTGCAACATGCGCAAAGTAACACTCTGTCCTCTGCGACTCTCCGAATCCACGTTGTCTGCACAAGTCCTGACTTCAGTGATGCAGCTCATGTCCTCAATAAGAGGAACAGACTTGTGTGACAAAAGCAGTAGTAGTTGTGATGTGATGGTTATGGCTTACAGCTGATGAAAACCCCACATTCAAAATCTCGTTCTAGACTAAAAGTGTCGCACTCTGATCAGCTGATGAATCCAGAACACCTGCAGAGGGTTCCTGAGCCTTTAGATGGTCTCTCAGTCTGAGCTGGATTACTGACATAAATAGACTTTTGCACAGTTTTATTATTTTTCCATTTTCACTGGTACAGTGTCAAAAGTTTATGCTATTTAAATCATTTTGGTTCTACATGAAAATGAATAGCAGGTAATTGAGCAACTGCTTCCTGTGACACTTCAAGCAGTTTCACACGTGCAGGCGGGTGTTTGACATGAGTTGTTAAGAGCTGCAAACCATGTTGAGCAGCCCTACTGTGCACCTCTGTGATTGGCTGAAAGTGTTAACATGAGATAATGGGTCATAGTTGAGCCCCTATTTGATCCACCTCAGGAGTACGTGACAGAAGCTGAGGTCACGTGTACAGGTGTACTGTGCAACCAGCCAGCAGTGAGATTTAAATACCTGAACTACCAGCAAGAAAATAATTTCAAGGAAGAGTGATTGAAAATGTGCTGCAGATAACACATAAAAGATGACAACTCTCTATTTTTGTATTGGTAGAATGGAGCCTGGGTTGCCAGTGAGAGCAGTGAGACTCAGAGCTGGTTCACAATTAATCTAATTCACAAAACCCTAATCCCACTGGGATTACATTGGCATAGGCGCTTATATCTTTTACTTGATGTTCTTCAGTGCATTGACAGTCGTCATCATGAGTTGTCTTTTTTTTTAATTTTTGCTACTTTGTTTGTTCCCGCAGCTCATGGGCCTGTGTGTACTATGTGTGGGAGTATATGCAGAAGTGGAAAGGCAGAAGAATCGGACTCTGGAGGGTCTTTTCCTGGCACCCGCTGTTGTGCTCATCCTGCTGGGCCTGGTGATGTTTACTGTGTCTGTGGTGGGGATGGTTGGATCCCTCAGAGACAACAAGACCCTGCTGCACATGGTGAGAATGTTGGAGAAGCACACGTGAATATCTGCACACAGTCTGTTTCTGTGCTTAAGGAGCCATGCAGCCTAGAGCTACTCCTTGGATTATTAGCTTTTTTCTTTCAGCTGATGTTCAGGATTGTATATTGATCAGATCAGTTATTAAATTAGTATGTGTTTAACTTGCATGAGTATATTTGTGTGGGATTACATGAATTACTACAAACATCAAATCTGACAAACTATCATTTGTGTTTAACACACAACAGGCTGTTTCATTAATTATAAAACCACGGTAACAGTTAATACGCTGTTTCCTTCTTACATCTAAAGGCACAGCTGCTGGTTTTGTTAATAAAGAACAAGCTCTTACTGAACAGAAATACATTATTGTGGTTGCTAGGCAACCGTCCAATTGGGTAACTTAAAATAAGATGAAATGAAAAGGAAAATTAATGTTAGAAACAGAAAAATCTGTGTCTGCATGTCGAGGAAGAGGATAAGGAAATCAGTAAACCAAATGAGTTTTTAAAGTTCATGAATAAAATGTTCAAAAGATGAAGTTGATCTTGTTCCTTTTGAGCAGGTTTTGAACCAGCAGCTTTCTGCTCTTCGTAGGCTAGGTTTTTATTCCAACATTTGTAGAATCAGATCAGCTGCTGAACACACACTCAGACCCAAACACAGCTTCTGAAGATGGGTAGCACTGAGTGAATGTGTGCTTTTATGTTTCTCAAACGAAGGATGAGACTCTAATTATGGCCTACTCATTTAGTTGTAAGATTGCAAAAAAGCTGGATTTCACGGTGAGAATGTGAGTCAAAACAGGTGTGGTGTAAGAACACACCATAAATCTGACGAAAACATTCCTTTGAGCTTTTCTCTGCAGGATTGGTTAAATGCTGTGTGAGATCATTTTCTTTGTGCATTTCCCTCCACAGTTCCTCTGTGTTCTGTGTGTATTACTTCTCCTACAGACCATTGCTCTGACCGCTGCTCTCATCTTTGAAAAGAAGGTAATTGTTTTTCTGCATTCAGTGAACATCTTTGTAGTTCTCTTTTTGACATTAGTTTCGATGCCTCACTATGGGATACGACCCTCCGCGGGTTCCTCAGAAGCACTTATCTCAATACGCCACTCCTGGTTGGCCAGTGACGCTCACGTCATCTGCTACTATAAGTAGCAAGCATCCCAACGCACACACCTCTTCTCACTTTGGTGGTAGCTTATCTCAGGTGAGTTAGTTCAACTGTTCACAGATAGAGCCAGCTACCATTTTCTCTCCGCCGCCAAATGCTAACTTACTTTGCTTCTGTCCTGACCTTCACCATAGGTTTGGGCACAGCGAGCAGTTTCACATTTCAGTGCAGCTGTTCATTCTTTAGCTAACATACCAGTTAGTCCGCATGGAAGCCGCTCCTCCCACCAAATGAGTCAATGGCGCGGGAGCTCGCATCTGGACCTGTGGGGACAAAATTTCAAGCAAAGACCCATACCAGGTCTGCTCAAGCTGCCTCGGGCTGCAACACGCCCGGCTAGCAGCGGAAGCTCCCGGGTCGCGAGAGCTGTGCTTGCTTCACTTTGAAGAACCTTCATCGTCAGCTAGCTTGCCGAGGAAGGACCCACGCCTGCCGGCTCCTGGGCTGCCGCCTGGGGACGCCACCAGGCATGCCCTCCCGGAACACGAACCATGTGCCGAACCCTGCTGGGGCTCCCAGCTCAAACTGGCCGTTCAAACTCCACACGTCCTCGACTCCTGGACTACAGGGATGACGAGGACACCTCGGATCTCCTCATTTCAGAGGAGGACGAAGATGACGATGTTTTTCTCCCTGTTGCTCAGGCTTCCATGCCTAGCTTCCTGTCCTCTCTCAGGGATGGAGCAGTTTCTCCAGCCGCTCACCTGGACATGCAATTATTCTGCCGATGCACTGCGACCAGGCTCAACATCCCCTGGCCCACCTTGGTCACTGAAGCTGTCAGATCTCGCTACGACCGCCTTGAATGGCAGCTCTCATGGTCTGGCTGTATCTTTTTTGTGTGTGTAACCTTGGTCAGGCTGTACTGCCGAGTCAAATTTCTGTGCTTCGGGACGCTGGACCACTGAAAATAAAGCTGATTCTGAGGGGGGGAAAAGCTACCTCAGGCCACAAGAGTGGCAAAACCTCTCCTGCCTGTTTTCCCAGAGCTCCTTGAAGAGATTAAATCATCCTGGGACCAACACCCTTTCAGCTCCAGGTCTCCTGTCCAAGGAGCCTCCTTGCTGGACTTCGAGGGTATGGAAAAGGCTGGAATGCTGCGCATGGCGCCGATGGAACTGCAGGCCAGCCAAGGGGCGCCTTTGTATGCCGAGGCTGTCGCAGCACAAAGTCCCCGCTCATGCGCAGTAGTTAACATCAGCGCCGCTACGCCACAGCCGCTAGAGGGCACAGCTACTCCATGTGTGACAGCTGTCAAGGCTGTATCACCGCTTTCCATTCACACAAAGGAATGGGCAGCGGTTTCCACTTCAGATTCAATTCAATTCAAGTTTATTTATACAGCACCAAATCACGACAAGTCATCTCAAGGCACTTCACATGGTAAACATTCCAATACAGTTCAGTTCATTAAGCCAATCAGAAAAAAGTTTCCTATATAAGGAACCCAGCAGGTTGCATCAAGTCACTGACTAGTGTCAGAGTCTTTACAGCAATCCTCAGATTGGGTGCTGAAAACTTTGTCGAGAGGTAAGAGATCCATCACTATCCACTGGATTGTGGAGGCTAATTCTCTGGCTTACTCCTGCCAGGGCATTCAGGCACCTGTAGGGCTCAGGGCTCATTCTAGTAGGGGCCTGTCTGCTTCTTGTGCCCTTTTTCAAGAGCTGTCTGTCCAAGAGATTTGTGCTGCAGCAAGTTGGGCTTCTCCACTTGCATCTGCATATTTCTTAAGCTTGACGTCTTAGCTTCTGCTATGACCCACACAATTCTGGGTGAAGGGTCCTCAGCAAGCCAAGACCCTGTAGGTTGGTGATCGTTGGGTAAGCTGTCTGGCAATACGGGAGTCTCCATATCCCATAGTGAGACATTGAAACAAATGTTAAGAAAGAGAACTTTAGGTAACTATCGTAACCTCAGTTCTCTGAGTAACATGAGTGAGATGTCTCACCAGACAACCCTTCTTGCTGGGTGAAGCGAGAAGAGGTGCTTATCTTGAATGACATGTGCTTTGGGACGCTTGCTACTTGTAATAGCAGGTGGAATAGCAGGTGACGTGAGCGTCACGGCCACTGGCCAATCAGGATTGGCGTATTGAGATAAGTGCTTCTGAGGAGGGGTGCATCCCACAGAGAGACATCTCACTCATGTTACTCAGAGAATCGGGGTTACGACAGTAACCTAAAGTTTTCACGGTGACATGATCAGTTGCAGTCGGGTCGTAGCTGCTATCCGCTGTATCTTCAGTCCTACCCAAGACCATCCTCACCTCTCAACCTTTTACTTCCCTCTGTTTCCTGTAGACATCGACTTTGTTTCAAAGCACTATACGAGAAGGAATTAAACACTACTACGATGATCTTGACTTCAAAAACATCCTGGACTATGTACAACAAAAGGTAGTGTCTTTTGCATCAAATGCATTGTTACACAGAACTGTGTTGATTCTTAACACCCGGTGTTCAGCTTGAGAAATATGAAAAATGTTTGTGAAAACCTCTCAGTATTCTGCTATAATAGGTTTACTAAACAGAAAGTAACCGGGCCTATATGGTTACCACGCCTAATCCTAGTTTTTGCTTAATTTATTTAAAAAGACAAAAAAATCCCTTAATTGTTCTAAATCCCAGTCGGGTCATACCAAAGACTTTAAAAATGGGACCCAGTGCCTCCTTGTTGACACTCAGCTTTAAGGGGTTGGATTGGGGGGTTAAACCACCAAATAGTTCCGGAGCGCAGCCATCGCTGCAGCTCTCTGCTCTCCCGCTGGGGATGGGTCAAATGCATAATTTCACCAGTATGTGATGATGACTATGGGGCTTTGGACTTTAAAATGGAATTAAGAACTTCACAGGTTGTTTCTGAGGTTAAAAACATTAACTGACAGCCTGTAGTTTTAGCATCAATCAAACATAATTAATGAAAGCAAAAAACTACAAGAAAAGCGAGGGCTCAATGCTCCACATATGAACCCTGGAGCGCTTTAAATAATAGGTACTGGGGGCTTTCATCAAGAACTCAGTTGTAATGTGAACAATAGCTCAAGAGGGCAGCCTCACAAGTTAGCATATGCGGCCTATACCATCGGCCTTTATGGGTTTATCTATTGCTGATGCCGAAATGTTGAGGTCATGGTCAGATGATGACCAAAATGTTCTACTGATTTTTGGGGCCCATCATCATCAATGTTAAAGAAATTACATTTCCGTGAAGTCTGATAGTAATTTAGTTTCTTTTTCTGCAATAAAATTTTTTATTTCTTTGTTTAAATTGTGCTCGGGTGGTCGCCAAGGCAAAAACCCGGGCATGGGAGGAGTTAGGTGATACCATGGAGCAAGACTTCCGTATGGCTTGAGGAGATTCTGGTCCACCATCCGGCGCCTCGGGGGGGGGGGGGGGGGGGGGGGGGGGGGGGGGGGGGGGGGGGGGGGGGGGCAGTGCGCTACCAACACTATCTATAGTGGGGACGGTGTGCTGCTGACCTCTACTCAGGATGTTGTGGATCGGTGGGCAGAATACTTGGAAGACCTCCTCAATCCCACCGACACGTCTTCCAGTGAGGAAGCGGAGTCTGGGGACTTTGGGTTGGCCTTTCAAATCTCTGGTGCTGAGGTCACTGAGGTGATTAAAAAGCTCCTCTGTGGCAAGGCTCCAGGGGTGGATGAGATCCGCCCGGAGTTCCTTAAGGCTCTGGATGTTATGGGGCTGTGTTGGCTGACGCGGCTCTGCATTATCGCGTGGACATCGGGGGCAGTCCCACTGGACTAGCAGACCGGGGTGGTGGTCCCCTTATTTAAAAAGGGGGACCACAGGGTGTGTTCCAACTACAGGGGGATCACACTCCTGAGCCTTCCTGGTAATGTCTATTCAGGGGTTCTGGAGAGGAGGGTCCATCGGATTGTTGAACCTCAGATTCAGGAGGAGCAATGTGGTTTTGGTCCTGGTCGTGGAACACTGGACCAGCTCTAGACCATTAGGGGGATCCTGGAGGGTGCTTGGGATTTTGCCCAACCAGTCTACATGTGTTTTGTGGATTTGGAGAAGGCGTTTGACCGCGTCCCTCGGGGGGCCCTGTGGGGGGGGTCCTCCAGGAGTATGGGGTACCAGACCCTCTGATACGGGCTGTTAGATCCCTGTACGACCGGTGTCAGAGCTTGGTCCGCATTGCTGGCAGTAAGTCAGGCTTCTTCCCAGTGAGTGTTGGACTCCGCCAAGGCTGCCCTTTGTCACCGATTCTGTTCATAACCTTTATGGACAGGATTTCTAGGTGCAGCCAAGGTGTGGAGGGCACCCGTTTTGGTGGCCTGAGGATCAGGTCTCTGCTTTTTGCAGATAGTGTGGTCCTGTTGGCTTCATCAGAATGTGATCTTCAGCTTTCGCTGGAGCGGTTCGCAGCCGAGTGTGAAGCAGCTGGGATGAGAATCAGCTCCTCTAAATCAGAGACCATGGTCTTGATTCAGAAAAGGGCAGAATGCCTTCTCTGGGTCAGGGATGAGGTCCTGCCCCAAGTGGAGGAGTTTAAGTGTCTCGGGGTCTTGTTCACGAATGAGGGAAAACTGGAGCGTGAGATCGATAGGCGGATTGGTGCTGCATCTGCAGTGATGCGGGTGTTGTACCGGTCTGTCGTGGTGAAAAGAGAGCTGAGTCAGAAAGTGAAGCTCTCGATTTACCGGTCGATCTACGTTCCTACCCTCACCTATGGTCATGAGCTTTGGGTAGTGACCGAAAGAACGAGATCGCGGATACAAGCGGCCGAAATAAGTTTTCTTCGAAGAGTGGCTGGGCTCTCCCTTACAGATAGGGTGAGAAGCTCGGTCATTCGCGAGGGGCTCGGAGTAGACCCGCTGCTCCTCCACATTGAGAGGAGCCAGTTGAGGTGGCTTGAGCATCTGGTCAGGATGCCTCCTGGACGCTTTTCTGGTGAGGTTTTCCGGGCACGTCCAAGCGGGAGGAGACCTAAAGGAAGACCCAGGACACGTGGGAGGGACTATGTCTCTCGACTGGCCGTTCCCTCAGAGGAGCTGGCCCAAGTGGCTGGGGAGAGGGAAGTCTGGGCCTCTCGCCTTAGGCTACTGCCCCCGCGACCCGGCTCCGGATAAGCGGATGAAAATGGATGGATGTTTAAATTGTTAAAAAAAACATTTTAATAGTCTTGTTAACAGAGTTAATACTAGTTTGTTCTTAAATATGATTGGAGTTGCAAATGCAAGCATTTACAAGCCTTAAAAAGGAAAGGTTGGGGAAATCATCCGGTCAGATAAAGCCAGCCTCTTGTACGTCACAGGGAACATTTGCATTCATGGCTTTGCCCAGCTAGTCTTGTGACTGCAGAAGGCTGTTTTGGTGCGGCCAGGAGAGAACAGTTAGTATAAATTAACTGTTAGCATTAGCAACTCCACAACATGGCAGAACACATTCAGGCTTCTGATATTTGTGGAGATAACATCAAGATTGTATTTTCTACCCAAGAGCAAAGAAGGCAGTGGGAGAGTTGTGTTGCTGGTGGCCAATCAGAGGCAGGATGTTTGCATATCATTATTAACAAAAATCTTAATTAGTAAGACTCCAAATCCTGTCATGTTGTGTCCTCCACACCTCGGACAATTGTTTATATCCTGAAACAGGAACATCAGTGATTTTTTTCCACAGAAATCGACTCGCAAGGCATTCATAAATACTAGAGACCAGATTTATTGAAAAGAGTGACTGAGATTTCTAAAATCATTGGTAGAAAGTTTGTGTTTGTCCCTTTGATTGTTCTGGACAATCAGCATGATGCCCAGTGAAGCAGCATGCAGTTTGGGTCATTCTGTCGCAGAGGGGAAAAGCTCTTTTTGGGTTCCAACAAGTTGAAAGCTTGATTGTATTTTCTCTGAGACATGTTTCACAATACCTTCCTGTAACTGATTGTCAGAGAAGTGAAGGCACACTTTGTCCTGCAGACCTTTGTGTAGGAGCCGGGTGTGTGGCGGGATAATCTGCTGGTGGTGGTTTGGGGAGATGGGGTGTGGTGGCGGGAGGTCGTGTAAAGAGGAAACATGGGGGGGGGGGGTTTGACTCCAGGCTGTGGGGCAGGTGAAAGCTGAACTCGGTGTGTTGTAGTTGCCTCTGGTTTATTATATTGTTGGTCTCTGATGGTCTTTTTTATTTTCCAGTTTTCTTGCTGTGGAGGAGATGAATATAAAGACTGGGGAGTCAATCAGTACCACTTCTGCAATGGGACTGGTCCGCTAGCCTGTGGGGTTCCATATACCTGTTGTGTGCGCAAGGTGAGTGAAAACAAATGTAACCCTGTTTGGTTGAAATGTGTCTTATTCATTTTTGTCTGATGCAGCAGAACTTTATCTCTGAGTCGCACTGCAGCATCTTTTATTTCTTTATTTGTGTTCTACAAAATACAAAAGTGGAACGTAGCATCTAAGATTTTTGCGTGAGCCATAAAGCTGGGGCAATCTTAAATTACAAGATTTTAAAAAATATGGAAGCACTGGGTCAACAAAGTCTGTTAAACTATGTTAAGGTAAAAAGTCCCTTTTTCACTTAAAAGTTTTTTAAGGCACGTCTCTGTTTGCCAAGGTAAACCCTCTTCATTAAAGTTTAGTTGAAATAAATCTTGGAGTCCATTTTATCCTGTAGAAACGTCCAGGTTTGCTCAGTTTGAGTCTCATCATAACAATCCGAACGGAGTGATAAGATCTGATAAAACAGTCACAGCAGACAGTCACCAACTTCTGTTTTTGTTGACTGACCCTTCGATTTAATCATCAAACATGACTGATTCAGAATCACTCGAGTCGCAGTTTTGTCAGAAAAGAAAAAAAAAACCTCTCCTACAATTTCACAGCATCGTAAAACGTGTCTGAGCCGGGCTTATCTCATATCCTGCTGATGAATAGCTCCGATCCACTGGGACAGAAATGACTTGTGCTTCCTCAGATGAAGAAGGGACACCTCATCTTCACAACAGAGTTGTAGTTAACTGTGTGATGGAGGAGTATTGTCTGGGTAACGGCAGACATGTTACTATTTAAAGGTATTTGGCCTTTGGGAGTTTCCTCCCTGTAACTAGAAATGGTTTGCCCCTAAAGAGCCACCGTATCCTCCATAGGACTTCAACCATTACCATCACAGGCTCAAAGGACTGATGATGTCTCTGGAGATAGAATTCTCCAGTCTATCTTTACACACACACGCACACACACGCACGCACGCACACACACTCACACACACACACACACACACACACACACACACACACACACACACACACACACA
>SSNQ01000272.1:166437-178333 GCA_006942095.1 Nothobranchius kuhntae | reverse complement strand
GCAGTTTCAGTGCTGTGATACTCTCTAAAACCAGACTGAAATTCCTCAAACAGAGCATTAGTGTTTAAATGCTCACATACTTGGATGGCCACTATTTTCTCCAGGACTTTGGATAAAAATGGAAGGTTAGATATTGGTCTATAATTCATTGGGTCATCTGGATCCAGAGAAGGCTTCTTAAGTGAAGGTTTGATTACAGCAACCTTAAAATCCTGTGGTACATACCCATTTACTAAGGATAGAGTGATTATATCTAGAATGGGGGCAGTAACCAAAGGAAATGCTTCTTTAAATAATTTGGTTGGGATTGGATCCAAAATGCAAGTTGAAGGTTTAGATGAAGCTAATATTTTTGATAACTCTGAAAGCTCAACTGGATCAAAACGGTTCAAGCACAGATGAGGTTCTAAAGTCACCTCTAATGCTGCCTCACTTACTGAGGAAGAAGAAATCACATTAGGGAGGATGCTAAAGATTTTGTTTCTAATAGAATTAATTTTACTTGTAAAAAAATACCATGAAGTCATTGCTGCTGAGGGCTAAGGGAATAGATGGCTCCGAGCTATGATTCTGTGTAAGTTTAGCAACTGTACTGAAAAGAAATGTAGGATTATGCTTATTCTCCTCAATTAATGCTGAGAAATAAGCAGTTCTAGTTGTCGAAGCATATTTTTATAAAGCACAAGACTATTTTTCCAGGATAGGCATGCCTCCTCATGGTGCGTAGAGCGCCATGTTCTCTCCAATTTTCTAGACTTTTGTTTTAAGGCTCATAAATGAGAATTAAACCAGGGAGCCAACTTCCTGTCTCTAATTACCTTCTTTTTTAAAGGGGCAACATCATCTAATGCCACACATAAAGAGGAATTAGCATCAATTTGTGAGGGGTTAGAACTGAAAATATTGCCCTCTGCTACATTCCTCTGAGATGCTGAGGACAGTAAAGATGGAACAGCTGATTTAAAAGATGCAACTGCATTGTCAGATAGAGACCGACTATAGTGAAATCTACTTTCATGTCTCGAGAACTCAGTTATAAAAAACTCAAAGGTTATCAGAAAGTGGTCTAAGAGGACTGGATTATGTGGAAAGATTGTTATTTCCTCACACTCTATGCCATAAGTCAGCACAAGGTCTAATGTATGATGGCAGGAGTGGGTGGAGCTATGTATTCTTTGAGTAAAACCAATTGAGTCTAAGATATTACTAAAGGCTACATTGAGGCTATCATTTTCAATGTCCACATGAATATTAAAATCCCCCACTACAATGACCTTATCAGTATTTAGCACCAAATCAGATAAAAACTCAGAGATCTGATCCAAAAACTCAGAGTAAGGGCCTGGTGGACGATATAAAACTACAAACAAGAGTGGTTTTACAGTTTTGCAATCTGGATGAGGAAAACTAAGATTAAGATGTTCGAACGAACTGTAGCTATTAATTGGTAAGGGACTGATTAATAAGTCCGAATGAAAAATGGTTGCTACTCCTCCTCCTCGCCCTTTGTGTATATGTGAATCTCTTTATTTTTTTTAGGGGAGACTTTGCCTGAAGGACACAGCTGTACCTACAATCTTCTCGTCCTTTAAGGTCAAAAAACCTCTTCCAAGAAGGAAAGAACAGGTAAGTAGGAATGACAAGGTAAGTTTTGAGAAGGTTGCAGATGTAGATGCAGGTGAAGACAGTGCCATAAAAGTTGCTGGTGATCTGAGCAATATAATGTGTGTGTATAATGTGTGAAGACTCACCGCAAGAGGTCTTTGTTACTCAAAATGTAACACATGATGACATTCCTCTGCAAGCAGTTGAGTGTGATACTGCTCATTTTGGTCACAGTGTTCAACACCAGAATGACTCAGACTCTGGTCAGTTTAACGCTGTGCCATTACAGCCAAATAGCATCCTGAGTGACCATTGCTATCAAATCACAGAGTCTCCCAAATCGCTTAAAAGGAGAGTTCTGTCAGCAAATGAAAAGGTACGTGTAGTTCAGAAAAAGCTTAAAATGCAACCCCAGAAGACAAGATTAAAGAAAAAATGTTCTTCTTTGAAAAGTGTCACCAAAATCTTCAGAAGAAACTTCTAATATCAACTGAATGTGCCTCTCTTGATGGTTGTTTCAGAAAATAAATCAGAAGAAAAGATCATCTTTTTCTGGTAACTTGAAGCAATTTGCAACTACACTGCATTTTTACTCTCCTAAGGCTTATGACTATGCTAGAGAACACTTTCACTTGGCTTTGCCTCATCCACAGACCATTCGCAACTGGTGCAGTAGTGTCTCTGCAGATCCTGGTTTTACTCTTTCTTCATTCACAGCTTTAAAAAGTCATGTTTTTGAGAAGACGAAGGAAGGAAAAGAAACTGTTTGCTCTTTGATGTTAGATGAAATGTATATTATTAAGCAAACTGAGTTTGATGGGAACCAAATTCATGGCTATGTTGACATCAGAGCTGGTGAGTTGAAAATGTTGTTGCAACACAAGCATTGGTCATCATGGTTGTTGCCATCAATGAGTCTTGGAAGCTCCCGATCGCCTACTTTCTTATCGACAGCATGAATGGGAAAGAAAGAGCTAGAAAGAAAGAGTCTGTGTAGGCTTCATGACATCGGAGTTAGGGTTGTATCCTTGACATGTGATGGCCCCTCCCAAAACATGGCCATGATCAGGGAGCTTGGTGCCAATCTGGACATAATGGACATGATATCATACTTTGTCCATCCAGCAGATCACACACAGAAAATCCATGTTCTCTTGGATCCATGTCACATGCTCAAGCTTCTTCGCAATGTCTTTGCAACTGTAAAAGTTATTGTTAGGGAAGATGGCCAGCTGATACGTTGGCAGTACATTGAGGAGTTGCACAAGAGGGAAGGCTTGCATCTTGGCAACAAACTCAAAATGGCTCACATTCAGTGGCAAAATCAAAAAATGAAGGTTCACCTTGCGGCCCAAATCTTTAGCAGCAGCGTGGCTGCTGATCTTGAGTACTGTGAGCAACAACTGAGGTATCCACAGTTCAGTGGATGTGCAGCCACAGTTGATTTCCTGCACACAGTAGATGCTGCTTTTGAATTCCTAAATAGCCGCAATCCACTTGGAAAAGGGCACAAAGCACCCATCACACCAACAACTAAAGAACGTGCCATGGTCACTTTAAAAGAAACAGAGTCTCTCCTCAGAGGGCTCAAAATCATAGGGAAAGACAACAGAGTGGTACATTTGCATTCCACACAGAAAAGGACACCCATCTATGGTTTCACTGCCTGCTGTAAAAGTGTGATCGGCATTTACGAAGACCTTGTAGAGCATCCAGCTGCTCTTTGTCGATATCTTCTGACTTACAAACTCAGTCAGGACCACTTGGAGCTGTTCTTCTCTGCAATCAGAGCACGTGGTGGTCACAACAACAACCCCAATGTAAGGCAGTTCAGAGGGACATACAAGTGTCTTCTTGTAAGGCACCAGGTTAAAAAGGGCACAGGTAACTGTCTTCTTCGTGACAACACAGCTATCCTTGACTCTACACCAGCAACTGTGAACATTGCACACAGGTTGGATGTGGTGCCTGTCGAAGCACTTGTACTTGACGATGACTGCATCAGTGATCTTCCGGATGTCAACAACCTGTCTGAGTACAAGGAAGCAGCGATTTCTTACGTCACTGGTTTCATTGTCAAAAAGTTGAAGCAGAAGCTTACATGTATGCCTTGCTCACAGGCATTGACATCAGATGAATCATTGCATCCACTCTTGGCATTGAAGGACAGAGGTGGATTACAGAAACCATCACAAGGCATCACTGCAGTTTGCCATGCAACAGAAAGATGCTTCCAGCGGATTCTTAAAGCCAATGAAGGAAAGGCTCCACGTGGAAGAGGAACTACAGCAGCCATTGTCCCCCAGGTTGTCACTGACTGCTCAGAGAAAAATCTCTTCCCGCAGCTGCACAGCCACATGTTTGACATGTGTGCGGAAAGTAGTCATGTCCATGTTCTTGTAAAGATGGCTTCAGCGTGGTACTGCAAAATTAGATTAAATCTTATAGCACGGCAGGAGACGGACCGGATAAAAGAAGGCAAAACTGTCCGCAAGAAGCTCACAAAATTAATCCATTTTTATGGAGATTAGAGAAAAGCTGTCGTCGTCATCTTTTAGTCTGTCTGTACATTTTGCTATGTGCTTGTCAGAAGTTGTGACCTTGAACATTTTTTCTGATATTTGCAGACAGAACATAACATATGAAGAGTTTTCCTTTTATTGGACATCCATTTAAATGTTACTTAGAGCCTGCATGAACGGGGCCTAAGTATACACTGACGAAGCTCTTTATCCTTGAAGTTTGACCCCAACATACAGGATGCTACACTAAGTTGTAAATGGAGTTTTAAACAGTCAGGCACTGTTTCATTTACTGTTACATATATGTCACTATCTATCCCTTAGAGTCTGCATGAACGGGACCTAAGGTGATATTCTAACATTTATGTAAGTGAACACTTGATAAAGTTCAGAGTAAAAGTTACAACATGCAAAATGCATGAGCAGCTTCCGTTTCCTTGGAGTTCATCTGGCTGAGGATCTTACGTGGTCAGTGCACACAAACAATACAGTGAAGAAGGCCCAGCAGCACCTCTTCTTTCTCAGGAGACTGGAAAGATTTGGCATGAGCCGCCGCATCCTCAGGACCTTCTATCGATGTGCCATTGAGAGCATCCTCACTGGATGCATCTCCACCTGGTATGGCAACAGCACCGCTTACAACCGCAAAGCTCTCCAGAGAGTAGTGCGGTGTGCTGAAAGGATTACTGGAGGTGAGCTTCCCTCCCTCCAAGACATCTACAGGAAGCGGTGCCTGAGGAAAGCGGGGAGGATCATCAAGGACTCAAGTCACCCCAGCCATAAACTGTTCAGACTACTTCCATCAGGAAGGAGGTTTTGCAGCATCCGGTCCAGAACCAGCAGACTGACAGACAGCTTTTTCCATCAGGCCATCAGACTGCTGAACACTTCACAGACACCTCACCCTCACTACTGAAACTCCAACATTACACACTCCATACTGTACATTAATGCCACTGTTTTGCACATACCAACCTCTGTATGTTTTATATCTCTTATTTTATTGTTTACTTTATTCATTTGTAAAATATGTATTATACACACACGCACACACGTACAAAAATAAAAAATAAAATACTTAGCACACACATTCAGTAATGTATATACCTTACATACTATATATATTATTACTTAGATTAGCCATTTTTATATTTTGCTTGTTTTTACGTTACTGTATTTTTGCACAACTCTGTTGCTGTGAAGCTCGCACACACAAGAATTTCACTCGCATGTACTGTACCAGTGTACCTGCACATGTGACGTGACAATAAAAGTGATTTGATTTGATTTGATTTGAAATGCATATGCAACCTTCTCAGTTTTCTGGTATATATTTGATGACATATTTCTTGATAAGTTGATGTTACATTGAAGAAAAACAGAAACTATCTTAAAACTAAAATCATTTTGATATGTTATTGCACAGATAAGCTGTATTGTTGAATCCCAGCAGTATGGGGTTTTTGGTTTGTTTGTTCTATTTTGTTCCTAGCAGGTATTAATTTTCTCTCTGCGGTTGAGTTCCTGCCACCACCCCCAGTTTCAGCTGCTGAACGTCATCATCTTATCTGAAAGTAAGATTTAAAAGATTCTATCATCTTTGGTGATCTCACGCCTACAAAAATCCTTTGTTCTAATGGTGAAATTAATTGAAGCTGATCTTTAACCTGCTGACCTCTATAACTTTATTCCTGTTCCTACCTACAAAGAAATCCCTGTGCAGAGTCCTTCAGACACCTAAGTGACCTAAGTGATCATCTAATCAAAACAACGGCTCCCACATAACAGAGAATAACGATGCAAACGAGCCATGAGGAGGTAGGGAGGAGGTTTTGCAGGTGACAGTTTCTGCTTATCAAGCAAAAACAGACAGCTACAATAAAGTCTGATTCGTGCTTCTCCGTCAGCTCCAACAGGGAGAGACACACACGCACGGACTGAGACGTTTTGCCCTCATACTTCTCCGTCTCCTGGGGAGTGTTGCAAAGCAATTCCCGGCCAGGACAACAGAGGGCGTAGCGCTGTTCTGTGGTATCCTGTCATGTATCGGTCCAAGATAGTGTGTTTATATTGTGTTTTTTGTACATAAGAGACTTTTTAACAGACAAATTTGTCTCTCATCCTCCTCCACCTCTTCATGCACTCGCCACCTCTAAACCCACGTTTCGCGTCATTTCCGTCCACAAATAAAATGCTTGCTGCATATCTTTTCACTCCTCCAGTCACGGGGAATTAAAACGTTCATGGTTTTAGAGGGTTTTCTTGCGAGGTATGTATGTATGATAATTGTTCCGTTTTCTCTTAGTTGTTCAGTTTTCTCGGTTTTCTTGCTGTGAAATTCAATTTTACATTTTGTTGTTCATAAATTTGCTCCATTAGGAGCCAAATTAATCCCTCTGTATGATTTTCCCTTATTTTGAACGGATAAATATATTTTGGGGGGATTTTCCCAAAAAAAAAAAACCCTCAAAAACATAATTTTTTTTAGATGGAAAGACTTTCTAATATAAGTTAAAAATGAGGGGAAAAGAACCTAAGGTGAAAACCAGAGAATTTCCCAACGGCTCAAAAGGTGCCCAAAATGGTCCACGAGAGGTCCGCCTGGATTTCTATCAACTAAATCCTCTCTAACTTTTCTATACTTCCTTTTCGTTCATGATTTTTGGGTCAACAAATGTTGAGACCCTATTCTCTGGATTTCTAGATGTTTTAGGCTGCAACTCGGTATTTTAGAAGGAATTTTAACATCATAAAGTGGATTTTTTTTAGGCTGAACAGATTTTTTCCTCATTTCTGCTGTGTTCCTGATCCTGTTACTCTCAATCAGTGACATAAGTGATGCTTTTTAGGATTTTAGAGTAAACTTTAGACTCACCTTTAATTTGATACCAAAACAGCTCAAATTAACCTTGTAGTTTATGAGATATACTCAAATCATTTGGGGCACGTCTTTTTCAAGAAAATCTCTGAAAAATGGCCTAGGGTTAAACCATGTGAGTGAGATGCCATACACCAGCTTTTTCATGTTTAGAAGGTCACCCTGTTTTCTAGGTGGACCCTGAACCCTCACACCTCTGTCCTCTATGGTGGACTTTCACCTGTCCAGTGGACGTTCAACAGTCCAGAAGAAATTCATGTCAAAGTGATTTTTTACACTCAAACTTGATCCGTTACAAATGCGGTTAAAGTCTGTATTTAACCCTTTACAGGAGCCAGCTACTATATTTAGACACTTATAAGTACAGGAGTTCACCCAGATAATCATCAGAGATGAAGCTAGTCACAGTCTGACCAGTCAGTGTGGGTCTGTGAGGCGCCACAAAGTTAGTCTGTCTGCAAAACCGAAAAACTTCTCGGTCTCTCTTCGTGTTTAAAGTCTTTTTGGAATGTGAAATGGAACCAGAGGACATTTAAACACACACACACACACACACACACACACACACACACACACATGCACACACACCTTGGGCAATAAACTTAATCCATCTGGCCTGCTGGTGGTGGTCGGAGGGACCATGGACGCAAGTGTATGGCAAGTATCGCCTCTGCTAATGCCACAACTCTGCTACATCGTAGTTCATCCCCACCAGCGTGTGAGTGTGTGTGTGAATGGGTGGATGGCTGATTGTGTTATAAAGCACCTTGGGGGGTTGTAGAACCATAAAAAGGTGCTATACAAACATAGGCCATTTATCATTTAGGTAATGCTATATTTAATATTTTTAAGGTATTCAACATTTTTGCTGTTTGCAGCTCATGAGCTTCCTCTTTAGCTGACTGAGTCCACTTGCTGACTTAAGGTAGAACTCTAAAAATTAGAATATTTCCATTTGTAATAATTGTGATGATTCTGGCTTACAGATGATGAAAACCCCACATTCACAATGTCAGACAACTAGTATATTACATGAAATCAGTGAAACAATAATTTTAAATAGAGAAATGTTGAACATCTGAATAACTATAATCATGTGTACTCAGTACTCGGTTTGGCCCCGTTAGCTTTTACTGAAATAAATGAACTTTTGCACCACGCTCTAATTTTTGGAGTTTCACCTGTAACTATTTTTTGTGAAAATAATAAATACAGCATGAAATAGACATGGTGGAGAAAGTAACCAGAGTTTCACTTTAAAGGCAAAGATTTATGATGTCACACCTGCGGTTTCACATTTCTATGAAGCTGCTGGCCAGAAAGATGAAATCATAACTTCACTTTATATTTTCTAATATATTTTGCAAATCTTGACATTTTAGCTCAGTTTCAACTTCACTTCAGTTCAAAAGCATTCAAACAGTATTTCTGACATGGTTTTGGGGATGAGTTTAACCAAAGACATGCAGAATTCACCACTCACGAGTCAATTAGAAAAATTAAAGAATTTTATTTTTAAAAAATCGGGAACTGAGGGCGCACTGGATAAGGTCCAGTGGGAATTGCAACGGAACCGCAGCGTCTGAGGAAAGGAGAGCAGAGGAACAGGTGAGTCCAAGTCAGCCTGATTGAAACGCAGCGCAGCGCCGCGGTGAAAGCGGATAACGGAACGGGGAAGCTAATCAGCATAAAAAGCCGGCATGAAATTATGGAAATGCCTCAAAGAAAATCAACACGATCTATTAGGTGTCCCAGAAGACTTAAATCTGAAGACAGTGACCACGAAGAAGGACAGATTTCCGGTGAACCAGGGTATGGATGTTTGTTCAGTCTTTAATTTTTTTTATTTGAACAACCCTCAACGATTTGCTAATTGTAAGATTCAGCTTCATTCCAGCATTATTTATCTGTTTACCATAAATAATTACATTTGCTAAAACAAAAGTTTTTGGTATAGCAGTGCACGGTGTGCCAGAGAAGCACCCCATGGCGGTGTGAGGTGTGCAGGACTCTGCCTGCAGCTGGAGAGAAACTGCTTCAAGGTCTACCACATCAAATAAAAACGTCTGAAAGTTTACAAAAATAAATGGTCTTAAAAACTGCAACAAAAAAAAAAGATACCACAGTTAAAATTTTGTTAAGAATAGATGCATTACAGTTCAAAGTTTAAATTGTTCATTCCAAATTATTCGCCCAGTAATTTTGAAGTTCCTGTTCAGTAATAAATGTAAAAAAATTCAAATCCGTTTTTTGCTTTTTTCACTTTTAAGCTGAATTTTTAAAAGCTTTAATAGAAATAAATTCTAAATACAAACCATACACTGAAAGCTGAGGTTGTTCTGAAAAAAGAAGAGTTACACACACTTTGTGCTTTTTGTTAAAATTTTACAGCCATAAGATTAAAAAACAATACCAGGAGGCCCTGTTATAATTATGGTCATAAGAGGGTTATTAAGACGGCGATGCACAAACTGGAAGTGATTGGTAGTCATTCCACTCCAATCCAGTTGGTGGCAGTGATGCACCAAATTGTTGTTTGCCAAGTCCCATAAGACCACAAATAAGAATAAAAAGAGAGGCGGGAGTGTTCGTAACAAACTCAAAGCGATAGTCAAAACATGAAGCTTGAAATGGAGTTATCCTAGTGGCTCCAACAAGAGTAAGAAGCAGCTCGCTTCATAAAAGCTTTTATTTTCACTTCTGAAAGTGACGTCGTTTTTCTAAGTAAACATCAAAAGGAAGCAGAAAGGAAAGACAATGGAAAATGTTTAAAGGGAGGAAAACATGGACCAAAATGGAAAATGGAAAAAAAAACTAAGGCTAAAGCACAGGAGCGCTGACAGGAAAAAGAAAGCAGAGTAAATATTGAAAGCACTCAAAGGGAGTGAAAAACAGGAAAAAAGAGGAGGACTAATAAAAAGTGAAAATAACTCGTGTCAGAAGAGGGGAGAGTTTCGCAAATCCAGTTAAAGGTAAGATTGTCGAAAATTTAGTATAAGGGACCCCATGTCTGTGTTTGCCTTGGGCCCCCAAATTGCTAAATCCGCCCCTGATGAGAGGAGCACTCACCCCGGCACATGACAATTTCTGCTGCGGCCTCTGTGACATCACAGAGTTCTGAGCATTCTGCCTAAGCAACACATTCTCACACCCGAAGCGGCTGAAACTGATGACGGGTGACCAAGCGTTTGTTTCCGACGCATTGGGAGGCGACGCTCTGTGTCAGAGCATCGCTTTCCGACGCCCGCGGTAAAACGGACATTTCACCGACATTTAACCTTTAACCTCTAGCGATTTAACCTTCCCCTCGCCTCCATCCTAACCTTAACCCTGTGTCTCTTTCTAAATGTCCTGTTAACCGTGTTTGAGAAGAGCGATAGAACAAGAAACACAGTTTTGCATGCTCAGGAGGTTAAAGGTTAAATGTCGGTGAAATGTCTGTTTTACCACGTGAGCTGGGAGACGACACTCTGGCGCAGCGCGCCGCCTCTAAACACCAGCTGTCAAAGCCTGGCTCTACATGTCTGCTCCCCACAGCTCAGTTCTGTTCAGGTTATTTATAAAGTGCCAATCCACAACAAGAGTTGTCTCAGAGCACTTTACAGAGCCAGCGTTCCAGTTGACTACTGATTAAAAAGTGCTTTGAGTTCAGCTCATTGTTCCAGTCATTTAAAGGTTTTCTACCTAAGGAAACACAGCAGATTGCATGGAATCACCGACTTTTTGTGTCAGAGGCTTTCCAGCAATCCCCACACTAAGCAAGCATGTTTCTATGTTAAAGAAAGCTGCATCAGTTACTCACTCACTCACACCCAGAGACATGTTAGGGTCACTAGTTAACCCTACGTGTGTGGGGGGGGACCCGGAGCGCCCGGAGTAAACCCACGCATTCATGATGGAGAACTAATTCTCCATCAGGAAGCCCCTTTTTTTCTGGTGTGCTTGTGTGTGCTCTAAGGGGGTGTTGCATCTAAGATTAGATATTCACTGTAGCGTTATGAAAATGCTATTTTCTGCTAGTGGTGTGCATTTCTACCTGCCTCACGTTTCAATCCGATTCCGATTATCTGCCTAACGATTCGATTTGAGTCTGAAATGCATCACGATTCTTCACACAAAAATTTTCATTACTTAATAAAAGCAGTAGAATAGTTTTCAATTTCTTTTTGATTTAGAAATCCCTGAAAAACAGAACATTCATCTATTCACTATAGTGAGCAATCATTTTTAAAGTGTGCTGCCTATAATTACTTAAATAATATAAGAAATAATGTTTTAGGTAGAGCAGCTTTAAGATAGAATATTACTGAACTTAAAAATAGTAAACAAATACTGTGTTAAAAGATTCTTTCACATCCAGGATCCCAAAACCGAAATTAGCCCAGACATCCGATTTAAATGTAACGGGTACATCTTTGATTACTGGTAATGTTGGCCCTGTATCCCTGTCTGCCTTTTCTGTTTTAAATTGGCGCTAGGGCAACGCAGTGCGCATGTCATTGCAACTCTGCCCCCAGAAGTAATTGTAAAACCTCAAAACTTTATTGTCCTCGCATAGACATAGACCAGGGGTCGGCAACCTGTTCCCATCAAAGAGCCATTATTACCCGTTTCCCACAGTAAAGAAAACACCGCAGCAGCCGCGGCGTTGTGGGCGGGGCCTACCCTCAGACAGCAGAGCGCTAATGTGTTGGCTCACAACAGGTGACAGCAGCCAGTACCGGTCGCTCGTGTACGTCAGAATTATCTTTCATAAGACGATAATCAATAAAATGATTTATATAAAGATGATCCAGAAGTTGTAGCCCGTCTCTGCCTACAATATTTTGATATTTTTCACCCTGTTGGTGGTTTTACTGAGCAGGTGCCACTTTTGTCATACGTTTCTTTT
>SSNQ01000272.1:105055-133735 GCA_006942095.1 Nothobranchius kuhntae | reverse complement strand
TTTTAAAAGTGCTTACAAGTAGAGGCTCCTCTAAATGGAATGCAGCCGAGGTTATGTGAGCCCTTTGGTGGTAGTGGCTGATTTAGGGAGAGCAGTAGACCACAGAAAGTGTGCGGGTAGATCCCAGGCCACTCAGATCCCATGTCAAAGCATCCTTTAGCATGAAACGAAAGCTAAAGTTGCCCCCAGGGTTGTACAAACAGCAGCCCTCAGGGAAGGGTCAAATCAATTCACCACAGGCATCAATAGAAGAATAAATCCACATTTGACTCTTTCAAGTCAAAATGTCTGCTGTTAAATTGGCTTATTAAGCTGTGAGTGAGTGAGTGAGTGAGTGAGTGAGTGAGTGAGTGAGTGAGTGAGTGAGTGAGTGAGTGAGTGAGTGAGTGAGTGAGTGAGTGAGTGAGTGGCCCAATCTCAATACTCGCACTGCACCCTGCAGACTTCAGCAAAGTGCACTTGGAGAAAGTGCGCAGTAGGGTTCGAGTGCGTAATACACAATTGTGCAAATAATTGTAGAATTGAGACAAGGAGCATTGCATCATCAATCGCAACGCATGCCGCGATGCTGGTCGCTGTGAAACTTTTTTCAAAAACCTTTATTAACAACTTTCAAACAACGAACAAAGCAATTATTTGAAATAAATTTAACTTCATTGCTGCTTTGTCTAAAACATTCAGAGCACCAACTAATCGTCCTAAAATGAACTAATTTCACTAGAAAATTCATATTTTCAGAAATGGAACTTGAGCCTTTTCACCTGCAGCAATGACTTGTGGGTAATTCCCTTGCCCGAGGTCCGCATCGCTGCACACTTGGGTGAAGTGCAGAGAGCGCAATGGGGGCGTGGGCAACTTCCGCACTTGAGAATCGGGACAACCTACGCACTCGCACCCCTGGCCGGGAATGAAGGGTGCAAGTGAGAGTATTGAAATTGGGCCTATGACTAAAGATTCCCATTACGACAAAATCTTCTTACTTTTATCATCAGCGGTTATTTTAAATTTGCTCTTCAGATGAATCGTATGTCTGCTGTAAACGGTTTGGATTATACTAATCTGGAAGTAGATTATGAAGAGTAAAAGAAATCTTCCAAGAGTGAAGATGGCTTGTGCCCTTCACCACTCACAAACATCTTGGACAGAGGCCATGGGCATCGCACCCGTGGGGGATGTTGGGGATTCAACACCCACACTTTTCCAGCCGTTTTGCTCACCTCCACACCAGTCTGGTTTCTTTATGTCGCACTCACTCTGTTTGCCTCATCTCCTTCTTCACCTCCCGCTTCTGACAGCCGATGTCGGGTTTGAAGGAGAGCAGGAGAAGGAGAGATGGAAGAGCTCGGCTGAATTCATAATTTTACATCTTGACATTAGCTGTACAAAGTCTGAGTTTGATAAAGTGAAGAACAACAATTTGCAGAGGTTATAACAGGCACGGCGCCAGGTTTTCATTTTTGGGTGGGTTACGGTAATTTTGTACGGACCTTAATAAGCAGTGACTTAAATGAAGCAGGCAGGTCGCGCTAGAAAATTTCGTTTAAAAAGACGTCATAAATGTGTTCCCCCGTCATTTTAATTTCTAAAATATGAAGTAAAAACTCCCAATTTAATTTTCATTCATTTGTCATTAAGTCTACACCCGTGCGTTAAGTGGACCATCTTCCAGTAAAAGCAAAGCATCCAGCCCTCCTCTCCAAATGCGTAAAATGTGCATCACAGCCACTAGGCGTGCCGCACTCTCCGTCAGCTACGTCAGCCCAGACAAGAGCAGAGCAAATAGAGAAAGAATAGAGGATAATTCTGTCTGGATGTGGATGGAGATTACATTTTACAGCAGCCTGATCATCATTTAAATACGTAAACCATCACCTGTCTTCTAGTCCACGCTTTCAGCAGTATTTTAATTGGTCTGTGTGTGTGTGTGTGTGTGTGTGTGTGTGTGTGTGTGTGTGTGTGTGTGTGTGTGTGTGTGTGTGTGTGTGTGTGTGTGTGTGTGTGTGTGTGTGTGTGTGTGTGTGTGTGTGTGTGTGTGTGTGTTTTCCACTTCAAACACTGGTCTAACCAACCAGACCAGCGTGTCCAGTAACATATTAATGTTACAATTAAACAGTTTCACTTCATGTAGGCTAGGAACGTTTCACCTGCCGTGGCCCGACCGCTTCTGCTCCACATAAACTTTGTGCGTAATCAAATGTCTCTACGCGTCATGCGTCTCCATATTAGAGACGGGAACAAGCGCTGTTCAGCCAAAGTTTCATAATCAGTGAACATTTTTCCAGGGGACACATCCCTCAGAGAGACCGGCTTTCCAGACCGCTTCAGTGGGAGGAAATCTTACCGCATGCACCGTGGTTCTGCACTGCGCTGCGAATCCCTCTACAGATCTTCAGCTCACTGTTCACCGTGTTCCCCCGAGCAACGCTGAACACAGTGTCCAGTATAAAGCTCTGATGTTCTGATGGGAATCATTTCTTGATTGGTTTAGTTACCTCCGCGATGTGCGTTAACGATTAAAATGTCAGCTCATCTGTATCAGTGTGCGTCGGGGTAATTCTTTCAAAACAACCAACATCCTTGAGTTTATCCATCAAAATAAACAGTCAAATGTAAATATCTGTAACCTGCCATTTAACTGTTTTGCCTTCTTGTGAAGATTGTTGCAAAGAGAAACAATTAAACTTGATTAACCCCAGAGCCACGCGTATAAGCTGTACTCGTGACTGTAAATGAGGTTTAATGTAAAGTTTCATTCAGTACAAACTTTAGTTACACCAATCTAACGAGACAGAGCCTGGATTTGTATTCTGAACAGTTTAAACATGTTTAAAACGGAGACATGCGTGACGCGTCTAGAATTCGCACCTGCTACGCTATTATGGAAATTAAACTAACAAGATGAATAACATGAAATTACTTTAGGCACAGACAACATCCCCCACACTTTTGAAGATCTTGCAACGCGCCTGACAGAGGCGGTGATCTAGCCCACTAGGATTCCATGTTCTAACCCTCCCTGAGGAGGTGTGAATTCAGCGTCTTATGAACTTTCCCTCTGCCAGACTTTCCCACTTCACCTTCATCTCTGGATTCAACAGATGATCCTGGCTGGCTGTATGACTCATCAGCTGACGTTACCATAACTCATTTTGTGCTGCCATGTGGGCCTCTACTGCCTGTTTCTGTCAGTGTTCACAAAGAACCATATTAAAAAGTCTGTTTGTGACGTCATCAGCATAGATCTCCCTCTCTCTCACCTCGACGCTGGAGGAGTAGTGGCTCTATGACAGGGCTATTCAATTCCGGGCCTTGAGGGCTGGTATCCAGCACGTTTTTGTTTAACCCTGGTTCAACACATGATTTCAATCAGCAGGTGATTGACAGGCTTCTGCAGAGCCTGATGAGCTGCTGCACAGGTGACTCAACCACTGAATCTAGTGTGTTTGAAGAAACCACTAAAACGTGCTCGATACCAGCCCAAACATGAGTTGCCCTGCTCTATGACAAAGTGACAGAGGCCTGAAATGACTCATTCTGGAAGGTACTGAAAAAGTCCTAAATAAAACAGCTGAGATCGCTTAATATGAGAGGGATTTTATTCAAAGAACCTGTCCCGGATAGACCATGGGACTGTTATAACTTAAGTGTTTAGGACATGGCGAGTTTAGTTTTAACTACGTTGTGAACAGCTTATGCATCGTATCATTCCTGCAGCTATATTTCTTTCAGTGTATTTCTTATCTAAATGCTTCAACTTTTATTTTGCCAAAATTAACCAGAAGAAAATATGAGGATGTTCAAGGTTGAAACTAGAGTACCTAAAGTGTTTTTCTTTCAGTCAGGATGGACCAAGGAGACAGAGGGATGGATGCCTCTCACCTTCGGTATGAGGAAGAAGACGGTAAGTCTGTGAGCGTGAGTTTCTGCCAACTCGAGGACTGATTTTTTACAGAATTTTTCTTGGAAAGCTAAGTGAACAGAATAGGTCTTTATCAGTGAAATCATGTCCTTAAATAATGCCAAGTGGGCTTTACTGATTAGACAAACTTGATTCTAATTTCTCCTGGGAGTTTATGTTGGTGACGACCCATAATAGGCTGCAAACGAGGAGAGATGAGAAGATACGGTTGTGTGTTTTCTGAGACACAAGGGAGTTGTGGATGCTTATTTGTGTCCAGCAGGCTCCGTGTCTTTTGAAAACACCCAATAATGCTGTCTCCCTGCTGTTCAGCTATTCCACCTGAAGTTGGGAGTGTAATTAGTTTTACAGCAACATCTTAATTGGCAGCAAATGCTCAATCTAACATTGTCCAGGTTTTTGATGCTGAAGGGGGATTATGTGAACCTGAAACTGAATTTGGATGAATTTTACTTGCAGCTGTTGAGGAAAGCTGTAGATGATAAGCTGACATGAGAAACAGTAAATAATAATTCAGTTAGAGTCATTTAGCATTTATGGACCTCCTGTGAGTAAAAAGGTTGATTAAATTTAATCTGTTTTTAACTAGCTTCCTATGAAACATTTGAAGCTATTAAGACACTAATTTAAAGTACTAGAAAGTTATTTGTTGTACTAGAATGAAAATAAGAAACTGTCCCTCTCTACAGACCATCAGTCCATTTACATCGGTGTCCCCGTATCTCGAGGATACCGCCGCAAACGCAGGCGAAGGCGCTCCAGCAGGGAGACGCAAGACGTGGACAGGGACAGACGCTGCAACCAGCAGAGACACCATGACCATGAGCGCTACAAAGACATAGACATAGAGGAAGGACTCATGGATTCAGCTGAGCAGAGTCTCCAAGACATCAACCGCACAAGTAAGTCTGGTAGCCAAAACAGCAAAAACATCAGAAGAACTGATTAACCGGCTGTCAGGGTTGAGTCCAACATGGAGCCAAATGTAGGACGCGAGTCTTAAACAAGCACAGTGCTGGCATATCGGGAACCTCACTCACTGTACACACATGCTACACACTACACATGGAGTGAATGAGAGGTCCAATGTAATGGTAAGTAAGTCAGGAGGAGGAGCAGATAAACTCTGAAGAGTTTTACTGAGACTGACGGTAGCATTTTCATGATAAAGTGTCTTCTAAATCATTGTGATGAGACAATAAAGACCAGAAAAAGCCTTAAACAAGTCACTGACCATTTTAATCTCACACAGTTCATTGAACAGCCTACTCAGATAACTTCATGCTTAAACCACCCATATATTTATTATTTGTAAGTAAACATGATAGAATCACTATAAGACTCATAAACCAATCTTATCCTCGAGGAAACCGCAGTTCCGGCCAGCAGCTATATAGAAAATGAAAGTAAATACAAGCAGTAAGTTTAGCTTTTTGAACAAAATCAGCTGAGCTGGTAAACTGGTGCACCGCGGCGCTCCAGGTGCTTCGCTGCACAGGGATGGTGGGGGACAGACATCTAGGAGCGGCTTGTTAAAAAAAACTTAAAGGTCGCGGCTTCGATTTCAATAAAAGCAAGTTATGTTCAAAATAAACAAAAGTCCACGGCAGCGCGGGGACTGCCCCCCTGCCCCCTTCATACCATTATCGCCTAATCTTTGATAAAAAAAATACATAATTGCGCCAAATTCCCACCACGAGGTGACCCCTTATTAACGACCTAAGGCTCCCTGATGCCGCCACGGCATTGCGGAAAATAGGCAACAATGTTTGGCAAGTGGCAGCCTCGCTGGTTTGGGCAATTACCTCTCGCGTCAGATGCGGAAGCGCGGCGATGCACTGCAAAGCGCCGTGGAACGAAGAGCGCTTCTATTCGGCGCCCTTGTTAACCTATGGTCGCGTTCCCATCAGCTGAAAGCACGGCGAAGGTACACACTCCTGTGGAGAAACACGGCATTTCCATAATTTTAAGTGCAGATTTTACAGCAAAAGATGGATTTAATAAACGTGAATACAAACAAATACGTTTGATTAAAAGTTAACGCTACAACAGCATTGTACACTACCACAAATACTAAGTTATTCACTTACACATCTACAAAGGAACTGGTCGACAAAACAGCAGCAGGATCAGCACAGTTTCTGATATCAACAAGTTGGGCTAACTGGTTAAACACACACACACACACACACACACACACACACACACACACAAACGGCAAGGCCACGGGGGTGGGGGGCGTGAGCAGAATCATCTAATTCTCGCCTGATGTGAACAGAAGAACAATGTGCGAATTTTGTGAGCGATCCGCTTCCAAGCAGCAGGACTAGAGCAGGAAGACTCTGCTGTTGCAAATGCTAAAATGTCTCTCTCACCTGCTGCTGTGTGCACCGCCACCAGGGCCTCTTGCCTTTTTGATAAATGAGGGTCGCTGTTGTAGCGATAAATATGAATTTACATCTATATTTATCAAATGTGGTGGGGACTTAGCTCGTCTTCATCTTTTATAATTTTATATTAAATAACTCGGAGCACCGTTTTGTCTGTGTGAACTGGGACACTGGATTTAATATTTATTTTCTGCTCAATGTAATCAGTCTCAATGTTAACACCACATTTTAGTCCAAAGGATGAATTCTTGACAGAATGCACCGATTATTCCCAAGAATTGCTAGACAATGATCAGGCGTTATTTACGTTTTGTGAATTTATTACAAAATCAGTTAATACATTGAAAAAAGGACCAAATGCAGCTTATAGTTTCATGCATGGAATTAAGGAAATTGTCAACCCAAAGCTTTATGGCAGTGCTAGGAAATAACTGATCCGTAATGAAAGTGGAAATTCGGTGACACCAGGATTATAGAAAATATTAGGAATGACTTCACTAAGGGGAACAAGTGTGTGTGTGTGTGTGTGTGTGTGTGTGTGTGTGTGTGTGTGTGTGTGTGTGTGTGTGTGTGTGTGTGTGTGTGTGTGTGTGTGTGTGTGTGTGTGTGTGTGTGTGTGTGTGTGTGTGTGTGTGTGTGTGTGTGTGTGTGTGTGTGTGTGTGTGTGTGTGTGTGTGTGTGTGTGTGTGTGCGTGCGTGCGTGTGTGTGTGTGTGTGTGTGTGTGTGTGTGTGTGTGTGTCTTTTACTCTGCACTGCCAGCAAGAAATCAGCAAAAACACAAGTTTAGGACAATGAACAATTACTTTGAAGACTTCAATATCCTTTAATAAAGTAGCTCCAGGTGAAGCTCTCCAGTGGCACTGACCAGTGGGAGATTAAAATAGATTCTGGTTCATAGGTCAGTGGAACCAGTCTGCTGGCAGCTCATTCCAACAATGGTAAAGGGTCTGTATTTATAAAGCGCCGTCTAGTGTTTGTATCTCCTATTAGCCCACACACACATTCACACACTGATGATGATGAGCTATATCATAGCCACAGCTGCCCTGGGGCGCTCTGACAGAAGCGAGGCTGCTGAACACAGATGCCACCGGCCCGTCTGACCACCACCAACAGGTCTGGAGGGTGAAACTTCACCAACAGACTTAATTCCACGCATTAAAAACAATGAATGGAGTTGAGAGGGCAGTTTGATCCTAAGTCAAGCTTTAGTCCAACGGTCCATACTGCTGGTTAGACACATGAAACAGAATAACATGAAATACAGCAGCTCCTACAGGAGGTGAATCGTTTAAAGGTTAGTAAAAATAACACCAACCGTAGAGGCTCAGGATGGGAGGAGAAAAGTTAAAACTTTTATTGCAGTGCTGAAAATCTGAGCACCAAGTGGGAATGGTGGAAGTCTTAGAGGCCCTTTATGTCAGCTAAAAGCTTCAAAAATAAAACATAACAAAATCATTCTATCCTTCCTCTAGTGTCACCCGCCGCAGAGCGACTACGTTACATCCTGAGTGAAGACGATGACATGCACACACCAACACTCTTCACCGAGATGGACACTCTTCAACGAGAGGGTGATGAGCTGGAGTGGAAGGAGGCGGCCAGGTACACGTCACATTAAAAACACACCAGCAGCATCTGCTGTGGGGAAGATTGATTACCCGTTTAAAAAGACTTGTCCTGTTCCAGCTGCTGTTGTGATCACAAATTCACTTTGACTTTTCTGAAGGCAACACTGTTCGAGTTAAAATTCTGTCAATCTGAATGCAACCAACCTGATCAAAGGAAGTGAAACAGCTTTGTTAAAGTCTGCAGAGTAGCTGAGGAAAACCCGGCTAATTTATGTTGACTTTAAGAGTCAACAAGGACATCAGTGCTGGATGAAACCCTGCTGTGTGGACCTGACCCTCTCTCTGCTGCTTCAGGTGGGTGAAGTTTGAGGAGAAGGTGGAGGAAGGAGGAGAGAGATGGAGTAAACCCCACGTGTCCACATTGTCCTTGCACAGTCTTTTTGAGCTCAGGACATGTCTCCAAACAGGGACAGTGCTACTGGATCTGGAAGGCTACTCCCTGCCTCAAATAATTGGTGAGATGTTCAATACTTTTCTTTTGCTGCACATTCAATTTTGTTAATGAAAACAAATTCAGGTGTAAGTGCGTAGATGGGACACAACCAAAGACTGTGACCTCACCCATCACGTCACCCGAAGGTTTCTGAAGAGCTGAATTTAAGCCCAGTGGGCAGTTCTCACCACCGCCATCTTGACCGAGTCACGAGTTTCACCCATACCGGAAAATGCAAACATTGGCAAAGATCTGGAGATGAGAGAGGGGCCGTGAGGGTGGAGCAGATGAAGGTAGGAGATTCCTTTAAAGGAGCTCAAGATGTGCTGAAGTGGGAGCAAATAGAGAAGGAACAGTAGAGGACCCAGCACAGAGCCTTGTGGGACACCATGGGTGAGTAAGGTGAGGGAGGACCGAAACTTGGAGACGACCACAGAGAAGGAACGCTCAGACATATAAGAGGAGAACCACTTCAGAGCAGTTCCTGATAGGCCTACCCAGTCTCTCAGCCTCTCCAGTAGCAGGTGATGGACCTGCAGTCAGGTCCAGCAGGACCAGAACAGAACAAGCACAATGACACGAGCCCCAATGATAAAATCTCTAATTTCATTCAAAGTTTGGTGAAGTCCTCTTTAAAGTACAGAATAAAAACACCTTTAGGTTCTTTTTTGCTTTTTAACAGCGTGTCACTTCTCCATCTCCTCCAGCAAGCTGTTTTTAGAGAATACTGTACAACTACCATATCTAAAATGTAATACTTATTTATTACAGATATTTGTTTCAGTTTATATTTTAATTTGAACTACTAGGTACTTGGCCATCTTCAATATTTTTCTCCCGTAACTTAAACTCGCTCAGAAAATCTTGTCATTAATTTGTGTTTCCCTGTTTCTATATAGAACACTAGAACGTACAGTTTATGCACATGTATGTTTCACTGACTGTTTGCGGGCCTTAGCCCTGGGCTCTATGTGGAAAATAAAAGATACACACAATCTCGTAAAATCCCAAAATATGTGTGTGTGTGAATCTAATGCATTGTTGTATAAACTCACCATAGAAAATCTGTTTATAGGAGAAGGTTTTATTGACTGGATGATTTTTCTCCTGTGAAATGTTCCTGTTTGGGCGTAGATGACATCATTGAGAGACAGGTAGAAGAAGGAATGATATCGCTTGAGCTCAGAGAGAAAATCAGTTTTGTTCTTTTGAGGAAACATCGACATCAAACCAAGAAACCCATCCATCGCTCACTGGCCGACATGGGCAAGTCCAGCTCTTCTACCAGTGAGTTACTCTGTCTCAACTGCTGTAATGAATATGCCTTGCATGGATCTAGTTAAATTCAGGAGACACCAGGATGCCTAATATGAATAAGTGTGAACCTTCAGTCTGCACTAGTATTCCATCAATGTCCTCCTTAGGTAAATGAGTGCATGCTCTCCTTTTGCCACAAGGCTCATATGCTCCACAGGGGATGCATTAAGGTTTGATGAGATAATTATCACTGTAACATTTCCCTATCTCATCAGGACAGAGCACATGCTGCTCAATTAACCACAAGGCCTCACCTTCAACTATTTTGTTGCTGTGTGTCTCTGCTTCTTGCTTTGCCAGATCGAAGTGCAGCTCCCCGAGCCGGAGTGGGCTTGGGCCCGGTTCAGGGACAGGCATCAAATTTTTACCGATCCACAGAAGATCTTTGCATGAAGCAGCCATCTGCTAACTATGGCCGTCTGCGTGAGTGTGCTTTTCACTCATGAGGATTTGTTTGTTTTATCTCAGTTGTTTTTTTATCCCAAAATTCTACATTCAATTAAAAATTAGATGTGGCTGAGCTTTTAAACTATGACTTTGAATCATGTTTCCATCATTTTTCCACCATTTGGTACAATGTGGTTAGATTAATTAGATGAATGAAGCCAGGATTTATTGACTCTACCAGATGAGTCACAATAACAAATGCTGTGGTCAGGTCCTCACAACCCAGATGAAACACCGCAGTTACACCATGCTGAAATTTTAAGGCTGCAGTGTTGCCTTGTAGATGCATATTTAGCATTTTAAAGTCTTTTTCTATGTGAAAGAGAGATCTTTACTATTTTACGCAATGAAGATTGGACTCTTTTCAGACAAATGGGGTTAATGCCTTTTGGGACTGATAAGCTAATGGCTAGGTCCAAAGTGCATTGCTGCTGATATCAATAAACAACTCAAACCTCCTATGCATTTACTCCAGAATTATCCATTTATTATTAACCATGTCTTTGTAGAAGAAAGATTGTATTACACATTTATTTCTGCAGAAATATTTAATAATTCTAACCAAACTTCAAATTTGGGTGGCCATGGCTAAACAACATGAACCCTTTCTCTGAGCTGAGGCCCTTCAGAAAGCTATCCAGAAAGAAGGCAAGGATTTCAAACGTTTCCATAGCAACACACCTGGTAATAACATAAGTGCCAATTTACCTGTAGAAGTAAAGAAAGTGTTGTGGTGTAAGCTGTAATAACGTCCGATGGAAGGCGTTAAGAATTCTTTGGTGTTCCAGGTCACACTCAGAGCCGGAGTATGAGCAATATCGCAGAGACTCCCAGCCCAGACCAGGTAAGCCTTTTCTGATTTGCTGCTCCATTTAAGTTAATATGCTACAAATTCACAAATATGAATATTAAAAGGGTTCTAGAATAATCTTTTTACAGTTGGAAACTGTTCATTGAGCCTATGTATTATATGAAACTTGTTTCTGAAAGCCCTGGCCGGTGGTCAAACACAACAACATAATAAAGCCCTATGGAAAGACTGCTTTCCTCCGCCCACTCAGCCAGGACTTAAATCAGCTGTGTCCTGATTGGCTGATTTTCTCCTATGGCACTGTGACTCTTACCTTAAGCTTGAAACTGCATGTACTTCTATGTACTGTACCCAGACAACTCATAAAGCAAGCTACAGGTATATGCCACATCCTGGAAAATTAGATGTGAGCGCCAACATTCTCCTTATTTTACTCTCATGCAACAAAGACATTAGCAGTAGCGCAGGCTAGCGTTAGCAGTAGCTCGAGCTAGCATTGTAGTGTTGTTATTGCTTCCAACAACGTCTACATTATGCTGATGGTGCAGTGGGCTGGGACATGTTAGCTGGGCTGGGTATGTGTCTAAGCTTATGGCATGTTAAACTAGCTTTTCTCAGAATGTGTCAACATGGTTGATTTACATAGGAAAGCAAGTCCGTAACGACACAGAGTTTTGGGTGCATTTGTAACTCCAAGCTGCCTTTATTCCACAACAACACAGTGAATGTGGTTTTAAAATTTAAAACTGCTAACATTTAGGTTAGATCACTGCAATTTCAATGTGCACAATGTTGATATCAAAATGGAAAGATTTGACTGTAATAAATGACATGTACCATAAATGTATTTTCGGCATGCCAACAATAGATTTGACCCACTTGATCTCACTGCCCTTGATGCCCCTTTAACATAGAAGTATTATGAGCAGAGTGTTGACATGGTAAAAGGACATCAGCAAGGAAAATAGGGGATTATTTCAACTGATTCTAATATTCAAATTGTATTTTTACAATATATTCTTTTTTTATTATTATTGTTAATCAGACCACAACGGGTGTGAAATGACTGGGATGAGAATCAGCTCCTATAAATCTGAGACCATGGTCTTGAGTCGGAAAAGGGTAGAATGCCTTCTCAGTATCAGGGATGATGTCCTGTCTCAGGTGGAGGAGTTTAAGTATCTCGGGGTCTTGTTCACGAGTGAAGGAAAGATGGAGCGTGAGATCGATAGGTGGATTGGTGCTGCATCTGCAGTGATGCGGGTGTTGTGCCGGTCTGTCGTGGTGAAGAGGGAACTGAGTCAGAAGGCGAAGCTCTCGATTTAACGGTCGATCTACGTTCCTACCCTTACCTATGGTCATGAGCTTTGGGTAGTGACCGAAAGAACGAGATTACGGAAACAAGCGGCCAAAGTGAGTTTCCTGGGCTCTCCGTTAGAGATAGGGTGAGAAGAAGAAGAAGAAGAAGAAGAAGAAGAAGAAGAAGAAGAAGAAGAAGAAGAAGAAGAAGAAGAAGAAGAAATCATTTCTATAGCGCCTCTCAAGATAAAAATCATGAGGCGCTTCACAAAAACAAAAAATGTAAAAATATTTTAAAAAATTAGAAAATGGTTAAAAATATATTTAAAATGAGCAAAAAATAGACAATTGTGATTAAAAATTGTAAAGAAAGAGAGAGAGAATGAATAGATAAGAGGGAAATCAGTGAGGAAGGTGGAATAGGTGGGGAGAGCAGAACAAGGAGAGGGTGAAGAAGGTCACACAAAAACCAGCTTGAACAAGTGAGTTTTCAGCTGCTTTTAAAAGGAGACCTCTGAGTCCACTGATCTCAGGCTCGGGGGAGAGAGTTCCAGAGTCTGGGGACCACAGCAGCAAATTATCTGTCACCTTTGGTCTTTAGCCTGATGCTGCACATCCAGTAGGCTTTGATCACTGGACCTCAGGGACCTGCTGGGGATGTAGGGACTAAGAAGATCACCAATGTAAGATGGTGCGTGTCCAAGGCCCTATAGACCAGAACCAGGATCTTGAAATGAACCTGAAGTAGACTGGCAGCCAGTGAAGCTGGAGGAGAAGCGGGGTGATGTGGGTGTGTTTGGAGGACTTGGTCTGAAGCCGAGCACAGGTGTTCTGAACCACCTGTAGACGGTTCAGGGAGGTTCTGCTCAGACACGTGAAAAGAGAGTTACAGTAGTCTAAGCGTGAGGAGATGAAGGTGTGGAGAACTGTCTCAAGTTCAGAGCGGGACAGAATGGGACTCAGCTTAGAAATGTTCCTGAGATGGAAGAAGGAGGAGCGAACAAGAGAACTGACATGAGAATCCAGGGTGAGAGCTGGGTCAAAGGTCTTGCCAAAATTCCTGATGGAAGGTTTGGTGTAAGAAGCAAGCTGACCAAGAGAGTCTCTGACTTTGGGAACCAGCTTGTCTGGGGCACAGATGAGGATCTCAGTCTTATCTTCATTCAGCTGTAGAAAGCTCCCACCATCCAGGTTTTGATAGAGTCTAAGCAGGTGTGTAACAGCTGCAGCTTAGACATCTCATGGGGCTTAAAGGAGATGTACAGTTGGATGTCATCTGCATAAAGATGGTAGGAGATTCCTTTGAAGGAGCTCAGGATGTGCTGAAGAGGAAGCAGATAGAGGAGGAAAAGCAGAGGCCCCAGCACAGAACCTTGTGGGACACCATGGGTAAGGGAGGTGGTGGAGGACCTAAACTTGGAGACGGCCACAGAAAAGGGGCGCTCAGTAAGATAAGAGGAGAACCACTCCAGAGCAGTTCCTGATAGGCCTACCCAGTATCTGAGCCTCTCCAGTAGCAGGTGATGGTCAACAGTGTCAAAGGCTGCAGTCAGGTCCACAACCTTTTCCAAGATCTTGGAGATGAACGTAAGTTTAGAGATGGGTCTGAAGCTGCTATGGAGAGAGGGGTCGAGACTTTTTTAAGAAGCGGGTGGATTACAGCATTCGTAAAGTAAGCAGAGACCTGACCAGAAACCAGAGAAGCATTAATTATAGAGAGCACGCTGGGACCGATGGACTGAAAAGCACTTTTAAACAAAGATGAGGTTAAGATGTGGAGGGGGCATGCAGAGGTCTTCATAGAGTTAACTAGTTTGGTTAACTCAGGCAAAGAAACAGGAGCAAAGCCATCTGGGATGATGGGCCTGGTTGGAGTCGGGAGAGGCAGCGATAAGGCTGAAGGAGAGATGCTAGATCTAACCTTATTGACTTTGTCCACAAAGAAAGACAGAAAGTTCTCACAGTCTGTAACAGAGTGGATGGAGGCTGTAGGAGAGGCAGGAGACACAATGCTGCTGATGGTGTTAAACAGCACCTTGGGGTTCCCTTTGCTCTGGGACACCAGAGGAAACCCTGGCGTCTCTGACTGCAGAGTTAAAGGATGTCAGAAGATCCTTTAGGTGCAGCAGATGGACGTGGAGATGGGTTTTCTTCCACAAACGCTCAATTTTTCTGCATTGGCGCTTCAGGCTGTGAAGGCTGTCATTAAACCAGGGAGTAGGGTTCACTGCAGGAACTGATCTGGTTCTGACAGGACAGATGTTGTCCAGAATGGAGAGGCAGTGCTCGTTGAACTGAGAAGTTAAGGAATCTGGGTCGTTATCAGAAGAACAGGGTGGATCAAAAGCAGCAGAAAAATTTCTAGCTGTGCTCTCATTAAGAAAACGAGAACTAACCATACGGCGAGCAGGAGGTGGGGACGCAGAAACTGACAAGTTAAAGAAAATGCAATGGTGATCTGAAATATAAACGTCCTCAGGACAAACACTGTCAACATTTAGACTCAGGGTTAAAACAATGTCTAGAGTGTGCCCCCTGGTGTGTGTGTGGCCAAAAACATGCTGGCTAAAGCTGAAGGAGTCCATAAGGCTGGAGAAATTCATGGCAAAGTGATCAGAGGGATCATCAATGTGGATGTTAAAGTCACCAACAATCACCAGTCTGGACAGCTTCACAGCGGAGGATAGAAAGTCACTAAACTCCTGAAGGAAAGAACTGTTTGGACCAGGTGGACGATAGACCACAGCACAGTAGAACGGGTCCTTATGCCCAACTTTAAACAGCTGCCATTCAAAGGAAGCAAAGTGACCAGAGGTTGTAGAGCTACATGGAAGATGGTCTCTGAAAACAACAGCTGGGCCTCCACCACGACCAGAACCCCGGGGCTGGCTAAGAAAAGAATAACCACTCGGGCAAAGTTCAATCAGAGCAGAATAATCAGATGTTTGCTGCCAAACTTCAGTCAGAAACAGAAAATCCAGGTTTTTAGAGAGAATTAGATCATTGAGCAGGAAGGTCTTATTGTTAACAGAGCGGGAATTTAATAGAGCCATGCTGAGTGAGGTGGAGGAATCAGAAACTACATCCAGATCCATGGTGTTTATAAAAACCACTTATGGAGGGAACAGGAGGAGAAACCACTGAGGAATGAGGATAAACCTTAAAAAACTTGGACGGAGAAACCGCACAGCAACGCGGCCTGGCGGGAATGCGGAAGTGGGACTCAATTCGCCAAACAAAGGAAAAGAAGCTAGAAGATCACACCGATGTTTTCTAGATAAACCACGCTTTAAGAGAAGTCTTATTCTCACCTGGATTCCTGCTCGTTTACCTCTTTTCCTCCAATGTTTTCCTGGGAGCGAATGAACATCGCTGGAGGTGCGCTGATTGGAATCGTCGATTGGCTCCGGGCCAGTGCGCCACTCAGATAAACAAACAGGATGGTACGTCCTCGGTGCATCTTGGGCGATCGTGAACGAACGGAAGGACTAAAGAGTCTGGCGATCATAGGAGATGGTAACAGGGACACTACTGAAGAGGATCGCAGACAGGAGCAAGGTGGAAAAGAGGAGGTTAGTGGAGAAAAGTTTGAAAAAGTGGCCGGTGACCGCGGCTAAACCAAGCACAGGCGCCATTAGGGATGGCACCTTTTACATTTGAATCGATTCGGTACTAATTCCCGGTACCTACGAATCGATACCGGTATTTAACTGTACCAATTGTCGATACTTTTTAGTGTTTAATATTTTAATTCTCTTTTACAATTAAACATATTTTTTTCTCAATAAATAACCATATTTGAGAAATATCACGATTAATAACATACAACTGTTTGTGTTTTAACATCGTCCTTGTAGTTTTATAACCTGATAATTAAACTGAAGCAAACATCTTTACTGTGAACTAAATTTACTGTGAGTCTTATTCCTTTTGCCGTCCTTTTTCATTTGATTTTTTCCACTGGGAAGTTAGAATTTCCGAGGAGAAAGCGAACGCACCATTAGCTGATAAAAATGGTGGCAATGGAAGCTAATTTATCAAGCTAACATTATCTTAAACAGTTTATTTAACTGCTGGAGCAGATTAAAACGATGATGCCTCACACTTAGATCATTGTCGCTGGTTTCATCTTCACCCAATCACCCGTCACATTTAGTAAAGTGAAGCCAAACTTTACAGTGCGTTCATGTTCTTCTAGTCAGAAAATCTGAGTTCCGAGGAGAAAGCGAACGCACCATTAGCAAAACGGAAGCTAACATATCAAGCTAACATTATCAAAACATTTTATGTACCTACCGGAGCAGATTAAGATGAGGATGTCTCACTTAGATCGTTGTCGCTGGTTTCATCATCACCCAGTTACCCATCACATTTAGTGAAGTGGGCCCAAGCTTTAGCATGCATTCTTTCTACCATGCTGCTCTGTTTACAACTCGCTCGCAGCGACTGACGACATAATTCTCTTGCGCAGCTGTCTAGGCAAGTTCTCGTTATGAAGGACGGGAACCGAAACGGGGCACAGTTTGAAATGACGTGAATCAGTGCTCAGTCGGTACTATGGAATTCGGTCGGTATCTTAAAAAGTACCGAATTCGGTACCCATCGCTAGGCGCCATCTTGTTACCGACCGACAGCTCAGTCATCCGGGAGGGACTCAGAGTAGATACACTGCTCCTCCATATAAAGAGGAACCCGTTGAGGTGGCTTGGGCATCTGGTTAGGATGCCTCCTGGATGCCTCCCTGGTGAGGTTGTCCGGGCACGTCCAACCAGGAGGAGACCTAAGCTTAGACTGCTGCCCCCCACGACCCAATCCCAGAAAAGAGGACGATAATGAATAAATGGAATGGATGTCAATGAGACACTTTTTTCCTCCCTTTCTCTGTAACTTTTGCTCCAGATGTATTCTCATGGTCAGCCACTAACGTGTAAACTGTTTCAGCCCGCTGCACTTCAAGGGCATGTTTGTGTCAGCTTATAATTAGTGCTGTTTGCTTTGTGAATCTGATGCTCAATATGTACATTTCATCATCTTCCACTTTGTCATTTCTAACTTTTGTAGACATTACAAATGTCTCAATTTGTTCAATTAGGACTTCCTGTTATAACAAAAGTGTTTGAAGCTTGGTGACGTACGCTGGGGCAGTTCTAGGAGTGTGCTGTTATTGCAGGGATCAGACGGCTAATATCCAAACCATGCAGGTCATGAGGCACTCACCAGGAGGACTGATGTGTGAAAACACTGAACAAGGATTTATTTCTGAGTAGGTCTCATTGAGATAAGGAAGTACATTAGTTACTAACATTACGATAACAACTAGCAGTCCCGTTTGAGCTACCAGTACTCCAGGTTTGACTGTTTGTTTAAATTCTGTGTACAAACACATGGGTCACATGTGACATTGAGAAAGGGATTTGTTTTTTCTGAGTTATTATTCTTGTTGCCTCACTGTCAGTGTCAAACTGGATGACGCGTTGGGAGCATGGACCTCCAGTGCCTGGTCTGCATGTTGCTCTCTCACATTCAGCCTCAGATCAGAGTTCCTGTATCTGTAGTTTCCTGTCACACCTTTATGTGCAGTCAGACAGGTCCGGTTGGCTCCTTTGTTTTTTATCACAACTCTGGTCAACCTCTTTATAGATTGTTCTTTAGCTCACAGGAGGACTGGTGTGTGTCGGAATTAAAAAACCAAATGTCGAGTCACAGACATAGTACATAAACATGCCAGATGCTGTGAAACACCCCCGTTCCCTGTTGGGTTAAAGTGTAGAGGGACTGCATGGTCTGTGTTTTCTCAGCCCTTTTCCTCTGTTTTCTTCTAGTTGAAAAATAAATTCATGAAGAAAATCCCCCGAGATGCAGAAGCATCAAACGTCTTAGTGGGCGAAGTGGATTTTCTCAACAAACCCTTTGTTGCGTTTGTCCGTCTGGCCCAAGCAACGACACTTGGAGGCCTCACAGAGGTTCCTGTTCCCACCAGGTAAAACAAAGTTCTTACACACATCTGCAATGCCAGCACATTCCTCACATGTATTTTGCTGCTGCAGATTCCTGTTTATTCTTTTGGGACCCCAAGGAAAGGCCAAGTCTTATAATGAGATCGGACGAGCCATAGCAACCCTAATGGTGGACGATGTAAGTGTGGAATGTTGTGTCTGGGAAGCGTCTTGATGACATCCAATGCTCTTTAGGAGAAAAATATTGCTGTTGCTGAGTTTGGAGAACGTGGGCCGGTACTCTCTGAAGGACCGTGGTTTCCTGTTAAAGGTTAATCACGTAGCTTTGATGTGCCAGTCCACTAAGATGCCCAGTTTTGTGTTTTGATTATGTTGGGACGTTGTTCTTAACTGCAACAGTCGGCACAAGGTTAGGACTGGAGTAATAGATTGTTTTTATCATAGGATTCCTTCAGTAAATTGTCATGTTCAAAGTCTAATATTATACTTAGAAAGAAGAGTGACATTTAAAAAATGTATTAGAGACACAGATTCAAATGTGGTCTAAATAGATTCAACACCCTGAAGTTGTATTTTGTGGTTGAAATGAACCAAATTTATGATCTGGCATTTAAATTAGCGGCTGATTGTTACATCACTGAAATTTGATAAAAACGTGCCTTGTGATCATTATCTAGCAAGGCGCTATAAAAACCTTTCGTTTTTATGGATTTCTGCTGTAAAACCTGTAATGATAAACACAGATAAGGAAACAAAAACTGGCATTTTACATGTGCAGCTTGTAAGTAGCAGCTATTATTGTTTTCACTTTTGCATGTTTTATAAGGTATTTGCTCCAGAAGCACTGCCCTGATATGCCATGGCCTAATTCAGTGTTTCCCAATAAATAAATCTATATCATGATCAAGTTTGAAAGATATCATGATATATTCTTTCCTTCTGTTTCTGCATGTCAGCATGACTTTTGAAAAGTAAGAATGCCATTTAAATAACATTTAATGTTCCTTGGAAAACATTTAAAGTGGTTTTAATGTTGTGTTAGGATTCTTTCTCCAAACAAAACAAAAAATTCACATGAAATGAATAAAGATCAAGACTTTTTAAATAAAATGTAAACTAAATGTGATGAAAATACAAAATTCTAAAAAGGTTGAACTGAAGTGAAAAATGTAAAAACAGAAAAGGCATTTCTTCCCTGCTCCTGATTCGAGATTCATTTTTCATGTTTTTCTTTTACTCATAGAAAGTAAAGCTGTTATGGCAAATCTACAGAACAAGCTAGGTTTTGAACACAAAACTGTCATAAAACAATCACCCCTCCCCACAGGTACTTACAGTATGCTCTACTGGGAAACAGGCTTCAGCAAACACAAACGGTTATTTTCCACTTGGTCCTAGAGCTCAACCAGTGTCGATTTAATATAGCGTAATATTGTTTTCGGATGGTAAAAAGTGCAGGGGTCAAACCTTGACTTTGGAAAAAGTGTGGGGGGGCATATCCCCCCTGTCCCCCCAAAGTTACATCCATGGTTACAACTGTAAAGATGCAGTCTGTAAAAACAAATGCCTTCATGAATCAATGTTTACACAGATGTGCTTGCTGAAAATGCTTACATAGACAACTCCAATTGGGATTACCGGTAGTTTTTTTTCTACTACACACACACACACACAGACACACACACACACACACACACACACACACTTGTATTTATCTGTTTCTGTGGACCTCCACTGACTTCCATTCATTTTAGTGATGAATGGAACTATGCCTAACCCATACCCATAGCGTAACCCTAACCATACCCAATAAGGTTATTTTCCTAAATCTAACTTAAACTAACTTAAAATAAAAGTTAATTCAGACCATACCTCTAAAACCAAGTTTTAGGGTGCGCATCACCCTAAAACCCTAACCCATCGTATGGACCAGCAAATGTCTCCACAATGTAAAAATGTCCACACAGTACAGGTTCAAGTCAAACTTTGTCCACTTAAACATATAAAGACAAGAACACACACACACACACACACACACACACACACACACCCTTTGTTGTTCCAATAGACTATAAAATGACTATCATTGTTTGAGCATTTTTCTGTGCAGAGGGACCAGTGTGTGAGTTTTTCTGAATATCTGACACTACACAAAAAATACATACATTTTTTTTTGATTTGTGACTCCCTAGAACCCTCACAACTCACCCCCAAAAGAAGTCCTCTGGACATAACACGCGAAACATTATTTAGTTTTTATTTTTTCATAATGTCAATTTTTTTTTTCTTTTTTTTTTTTTGACAAAGCATGGTGCTAAAGGGGTTAAATCTCAAAATCACTCAAATATTGTACTATCTTTAGTGAGGACTTAAGCTATATGATGATTTGTGTAAAAAAAATTTTGATATTTGAAATAATAATTTTGCCAATTTTTCGTGCGAGGGTTCCCAGAGTAGATTTTCTAAGGAACCTCCAAGGGTTTAACCTAAACCAGATTCGTATAACCAATGTTGTCCCATCTTCTTCACAAGTACTCCTTCATCCACAAGCTCCACGCTGCAGCTGATTTCATTCAAAGCTGGCACAGTTTGACAATATTCATGCACAATCATGGGTGGTTGTTGGAGACAAAATCAGAGAATTTACATCATATCAACAGTACACTGTTTATACCATGCATAAATTAATTTAGGTTTTCATTAAGCACAACACATCTTAAACCAATGTTTGTTTGTTTTTACCAGGGCACAGCTAATGCTGTCGACTGACTGATACCCATCGTCTAAGAAATTAAATAGCAATGTTTCCACAAACCCCCTGGAATGTGGTCACGTACCACTAGGGGTACGAGTACCCCTTGTTGGGAATCACTGAGCTAGATGACCAAGAAAACCTTTGAGACAGTCTTGAGTTAGTTAGGCATGAGGTTGAGCTGCCACTCTTATCAGTGGAGTTGAAGAAGTCGTCCGTCAAATGCATGTGGTTGGAACGATAAGCATTCTGCTGATTATATCAGCATGCAAATGATCTCCACTATTTTTGACAAGCTGTGTACACCAGTGCACGTTCATGTGTCACAACACCATATTGTATCATGAGATGACACTTTTGTTCTTCATGCAAAAATGTACACAAGCATTGTTGCTTCTCAGAAAGAAGGCTGCAGATTTGACAGCCAGCTGGTGCCTTCTCTGTGGAGTTTGGATGTTTTCCCTGGCGTGCACGGGGTTTTCAGGGGCTTTCTCATACATGTGCATTATGTTAAGTGGCCCTGGGTGTCAGTGGGAATCATTGTGCCTCCCTGTGATGTACTGTAGATCTGTCCTGGGTGTACCCCACCTCTCCCATAATGACTGCTGGAGGTGGGCACCGGTGATCCAGACACTGAAAAGAAACAAATATTAAAGAAGGGACAGAAATCATGACATGGCACAGCTATAGCTAGCACACACAGAGGACTGGATCTTCAGTACAATAAGTCTTGGATGTGAAAGTAAAAGAAAACCTAAAAACTGTAGTTTTAAAAAAAAATGTGGAATGAAAGCAGATTTAAATTTCCTGGCCTATAATTAAGCTGAGGCTTTCTTTTATATCCACATAAATTGAACTCATAGAGGTGATCATTTCTGAAGAAACGGGGAAAACGTTGTGATGTCTGTTATGTAGCTGGGGAAAGAAAATCAATGAGAGAACCAAACACCAACAGAAAACAGAGATCGTAGTACTCTTTATTTTGAAAGTTTTAACATAGCTTTGTGTGTTTCTTGTTGTTGCTGCTGTTTTACTTTGATCTAAACCAAACAAAATGGTTAAATCATCTCCATTTTTCGTCCTCTCAGCTTTTCAGTGATGTAGCTTACAAGGCCAGAGATCGGGAGGACCTTATTGCTGGCATAGACGAGTTTTTAGATGAAGTGATTGTGCTTCCACCCGGAGAATGGGATCCTAAAATCCGTATTGAGCCACCAAAGAAAGTCCCCTCAGCTGACAAAAGGTTGGTGTTTCTCTAAGTTCAAGAAGATGTACAAGAACACTGTGCCTGCAAAGATTAGCAGTGTTTATCAAAGTTACTTTGTTGTCAAACATGAGGACTTGGCAGCGAAAGAAATTGTTTCCTGGTTGAAAGCGAGAGATAAAGGCTTAATGGTGTAATCCGTGCCAACCCTGATCAAAGTCTGCAAGCCTCTTTGTTACTCCAGGCTGTTGTGTTCATGTGTGTTTTCTGCAGAAAATCTGTGTTTTCCTTGAACGAACTGGGACAGATGAATGGCACAGCAGGAGGAGGGGGAGGCCCCTCGGAGGATGAGGAGATGCCAGAGCAGCATGAACTTGGTGAAGAGCTGGCGTTTACTGGACGGTAGGCAGTTCAGGACACGTGATGTGTTGAAAGTGTTGGATCAACACAAGCAGGCTCTGGCCCAGGCAACAATCTAAATGTGGTTTTGTTTATCAGAGTAGGTCCTTCAAGCACAAATGTACACACGTTTCCTTTTTGTTGTTAAAGATTGGCAGTTTTTATGGCAGTTCCAGCTGTGAAAAGGCAAAAGCGATTTTGGATTTTTAGTCTTGAATCTGAGATTTCTATGCCAAGAGAAACCTTTAACCCTCCCACTTAATTGGTGTGACCCCGGAAGGAAGGTTGACCATTGAGCAGGGTTGTTGGTTTATCCCTTGGATCCACGTGGCAGGGATGAGGAGTGAGCACCACCTCACCCCTGCCACGTGGACCTCGAGGGATAAACCATCAATCCTGCTCAATGGTCAACCTTCCTCGCGGGGTCACCCATAAAGACAGTGGGAGGGTTAAAGTAGTGCAATCAAAAAAAAAAACACAAAGGCAGCATTTGAGTTTGGTTTCCTGTTTAGTTCGATCTCACTTTGACTCAAATGCCCTGCTGTGACACGTGCTTCAGAGTGTAAACACGTTTTATGCTGAGTGATGGAGGTGTAAACATCCTGAACACGGCTTTTGTCTCCAGCTTCTGTGGTGGTCTGTACTTGGACATTAAGAGAAAATTACCATGGCTGCCAAGTGATCTCTATGAGGGCTTCCATATTCAGTCCATCTCTGCTGTACTCTTCATCTACTTGGGTTGTATCACCAACGCTATCACCTTTGGTGGTCTGCTCGGAGATGCTACAGACAACTACCAGGTAAGAACTGACCACATAGAGGAACAAGAAAAAGGCCTCTTGTTTACTTGGTGTGTCCTCCTTCACTGACATAATCACGTAGTTTGAGTTTGAAGGCTGAGACCCAGTCTAACCAGAAGAAGAGAGAAGTAAACCGAAGCATGCATGAACCGTGACTGACAGAACATGACTGATACTTGGCAGACAAAGCTGTTCTGTAGCCTACGTTATAACACTTAGCATAATCCTTACTAAACAGTACACTGTGTACAATTTTACAGTAAAATAATCACTTAACTGTCTTATGTCTCAATCACGTTGGAAGGAAGGTTACATTGAAACCGATTTACTTCTCAGCCCCAGGTGGGAGGTTGTCTGTTGTTCTTTCGAAAATTCTGAAGGACATTGTTTTTGTTTACAATCTGTGAGCCTGTGCGTTTGCCGAGTCTGCGCTAAGCTAACGCTGCAGCATTTGTTAGACACTGGCCAGCAGAACGTAGCAGCGTTTTGTATCGCTCCTAAGTCAGTAAATAGGAGCAACCCCTAAGAAGCCACGGTATCTTTTTGTTTTACCATCGGGTGAAGCAGGCTAGAAGCTAACATTGAGCTAACAGTGCTAACAGTGAACTGGCAGCAAATAGACAACTCTAAAATTTGTATGATACCGTTCTTACTCGATCCTTACATAATGCACCTTTAAGCTCAGCAAAACAAATTTACTTACAAAAGATAATTTTTGGACCAATAAAACATTTCGTATGCACAGCTGGATGCAGTTCCTGCTCCATAGTTACACTGTTCCTAGAAATGGCTCAGGTGCTTTTTAGATCACATCATGCCTCCTGTCTGCCATAAATGGTCAAAGCAAAGTCCCTCATGAATACTCTGCATGTACATTAGCAGGCTGGTCAGTGGCTAATTGTATTTGGCAACCACTTGTATTTTATTTCCACCCTTGGGAAACACTTGTCTTTTAGGGTGTGATGGAGAGCTTCCTGGGTACAGCCTTGGCTGGTTCTGTCTTCTGTCTCTTCAGCGGTCAACCCCTCATCATACTCAGCTCCACTGGACCCATTCTCATCTTTGAAAAGCTTCTATATGAATTCAGCAAGTGAGCTCTTTTGATCATACGATTGTTCTACAATGCAAAAATGCATTATCAAGCACATCAGGATCAGGATGCTGCATTGAAGTGGGCAAAAACATTTCTAAGTAAAGTTTATCTATATACTGTAGCTTTTATTAGAGCAAGAAAAAATCTCAAAGTGCTTCACAAAGGAAAACACATCAAATTTTCTAATTTGATTAAAAGTAAATGTAGGAGTAAATGAAAAAACATCATTGAAATAAATAAGTCATAAAACAGGGGAAAGGGTCATATTATAAATGAAAAAAAGGGGATGGCGGAAACTGTGTTAGCCAATTACAGGCCTATCCCACATTTAACTTACTTATCTAAGCTGCTTGAGAGGGTTGTATATGGCATTTTTAGACACTCACGAACTCTGGGAGATCTTTCAATCAGGGTTCAGAGCAGGTCACAGTACCGAGAATGCACTTTTAATGGTTCTTAATGATGTTTTTTAGCTTGTGACGGGGGGATGCTATCATTCTTTTGATGTTAGATTTGTCTCCAGCCTTTGACACGGTTGATCATGACATACTTTTGGATCAGTTACAACATTGGGTGGGAATTACCGGTGCAGCCCAACAATGGCTAAGCTCCTACTTATCCGACAGGAGTTTTTGTGTCAGTGTAGGTGAAACTTCCTCGACCTGGGCGGAACTCAAGTGGGGTGTACCACAGGGTTCTGACTGGGTCCACTTCTTTTTGCCATCTACCTAATACCGTTGGGGAATCTTCTTCGGCGGTTTGGCATGCGTTTTCATTTTCATGCTGACGATTGTCAGATCTACCTCCCCCTTCAGCGGGGGGTCGATGGGTCAATATCGAAGCTTGTAGATGCCTAGAGGATGTGCGCTCCTGGATGGCTACAAACTTTTTACATCTGAATGACGCTAAGACTGAAGTAATTGTACTTAGCCCTGGCATGTCTACACGCCCATGCAATGCTGTGAATCTGGGCCCTTTAGCATCTAACATGAAGACCATCCGAAATTTGGGAGTACAACTGGACTCAGCCCTTAAATTCGACACGCAAATCAACCAGGTTGTGCGATCGTGTTTGTTTACCTTACGCCGACTAGCCAGAATTAAGCCCCTGCTGTCCAGAGTACATTTAGAGACTGTCACACATGCTTTTATTCTTTCAAGGCTTGACTACTGCAATGCATTGTATGCCGGCCTTAGTCAGGGTGCGGTTGCATGCTTGCAGTTAGTACAAAACTCTTTATCAGGATTTTTTTTTTTGTTTTTACTCTCCTTTATTAATTACATTTTTATGTTGGTTTTACAAGTGCTATATTTTATTCTGTTGGTTTTATGTTTTTACTGCGTTGTGTTCAACACCATGGGCGTTTGCAAGGGGCTTTATGAATAAATAAATGAATGAATGAAAACCGTAATATTTAAACAAAAGTGATTTTAAAGAGCAAGTTACCATAGCTCAATTGATCAACTGCTTTTGCTGATAAACTGTATAAATGAGTGTCTATTAGTGATGTAGATATGTGTAGTCATTATTTTTGGCATTTTAATGAATCATATTCTAAACATACTAAATATTCAGACTAAAACTGTCTGTGTTGATCCATCTTCATGTTTAAATGACTACATTAAATCTGAATTTGAATCAACCATCGCTACTGGCTAAGCAGTGATTTGTGACATTTATTAATATTTGTGACGTTTACTAATATTGATGACTTTTATAGATATTTGTGACGTAAACTAATATTTGTGAAGTTTATTAATATTTGTGACATTTACTATGACTTGTGATGTATCTCTCTCTCTCTCTCTCTCTCTCTCTCTCTATATATATATATATATATATATATATATATATATATATATATATATATATATATATGTTCTTCTTTCTTTAATAAAGTGATTGGAAATATATATATATATATATATACACACATATGGAACTAAACTATTGAGGATCATTGCAGCCACTGTTAGTGTGTGTGCGTGGGGGGGGGGGGTTGACATTTACTAGGATTTATTCATATTTGTGGTGTTTACAAATAATTGTGATATATACCAATAATATACACACACACACACACACACACACACACATATATATATATATATATAATATATAAACATATATTATATATAATATATATATTATATGTACATATATATATATATATTATATAATATATATATATATGCATATATTTATATATAAATATACATATAATATATATATATATATATATATATTATATATATATATATTATGTGTGTGTGTGTGTGTGTGTGTGTGTGTGTGTGTGTGTGTGTGTGTGTGTGTGTGTGTCGTGTGTGTGTTTGTTTGTGTGTGTGTGTGCACGCGCATGTGTGCACATGAGCTATATTCATATGTAGAGTCACTTTTACTCAGGAACTGTGTTAACTGTGGTTTTCTAACACCTCTCTTCCAAAGGAACAATGGCATAGATTACATGGAGCTGCGTCTGTGGATTGGCATTCACTCTTGCCTCCAGTGTCTCATACTTGTTGCCTCCGATGCCAGTTACATCATCAAATACATGACTCGGTTCACTGAAGAAGGTTTCTCCAGCCTCATCTCTTTCATTTTCATCTCTGACGCCATCAAGAAGATGGTGTCCACTTTCAAGTATTACCCCATTAACACCGACTTCAAGCCGGACTATGTCACCACTTACAAGTGCGAATGCTTGGCCCCAGACCCAGGTGAGTTCACCCCTTGGTTCAGGGAGTTTGGGGGTTGGGTGGGTTGGCCACAAGGAGCCAGTTTGGCTCTTTGGGGCTCATTCATTTGATATCATAGTCATCGCGTGTCACCAATAAATTAATAATTTTATTCCACCTCTACGAACTGCAGTTATACTGTTTACCCGCTAGTTTATCCAGCTGTATAAGGACAGTTGCAGGATTAGACTTTTTTTTTCCAGATCAGAGCTGCCAAACTACAACGACGACATGTTTTTCCATAGTTATCAGGCGTGTTTCCACTATCGGAACTTCGGGGTAATTTTACAAGAACTTCCCGGCATGTCTCCACTTCACCGGGCTGACTGACAGGACCATTTTTCAGGGACCAATGCAGTACCTGAACAGGACAGAGTGGTCCAGTGGTGAGCAGAACTTTTGGATAACTCACGCTGCTTGGTTGTAACTCAGTAGAAAATGACATCAGCAGACGTTGTCGAAAACAACCAACATTTGTAAAATTAGAAGAATTCCTGCTGAAGCAGAATGGAAGCAGAAGCAAATAAGCACAATTCACGCTGCTTTAAAATCACCAACACTAAAACACGCAGCGGAAATCGTCTACAACACCATCCACAGGCTTTTGTTGTCTCACAGACACCGTAAACAATGGTGCTTCCTTGGGTCATTGAACACCACATTTCACATAACTCCGTACCTCTTCCAGTCATTCAAATGGATTAAATTATGCTGTACTTGGACAAAATAAAACTTTTAACATTTTTTTTTATCTCTGTGGACACCTTTTGGCGCTGATCAGTGACATCACTCACTGCCAAAGCAGTCGCGACGTTGCTGACATCGTGCAAAGTCCCTAAAGGACAGAATTTGTATGGAGGACTGAGACATCATATCTCCCGGTTAATTTCCACCTCCCAGAAAATACCCTTAAATTCTAGGTAATGGAAACATGCCTATCAGTGTGGAAAAACCCAAGCAGCAGGCTGAAACACGGAGGAAACAGAAAAACATGGCTTTTATAAAACAAACAAGCTAACAGGACAGCTCAGAGAAACCCTCTGAAAGACCAAGAAGATGCGTCTCCGTGGATCGGGGTGAAGTGGGAGACAACAGAGGTGATAAAACTGGTAGCAGGGTGATTAGTGACATGAGAGTCGGGCTAATTGCACAAATGGGAAACAGCTGCGGGGGCTGATGGGTTAGGGAACTGAGACAGAGGTGAACAAAAAGTACGAAGAATTTAAATAAATAAAATAGAACAAGATAACTAATAAAAGCTGTTCAAATGTAATCCTAAACAACATAAAACTTAAACTTAAGTCCCAAAAACCCAACACATTCTCACACCCTAAGCGTAGAAAAATGACGCGGTGTGACCAAGCGTTTGTTTCCGACGCGTAGGGAGACCCTGCGCCGGCGTCGGGAGGGGATGCGCTGTGCCAGAGCATCGGTATCTAACGCCCACGGTAAAACGAAGATTTCACCGACATTTCACCTCTAACTTCC
>SSNQ01000272.1:64013-102577 GCA_006942095.1 Nothobranchius kuhntae | reverse complement strand
CCCCCCCCCCCCCCCCCCAACACACCCCACACCCACTTCCACCTCCACCCCCACCCACTAACAGTGGCTGCAATGATCTTCAATGGTTTAGTTCCAATGCCAGATAACAGCTCTAGTATCTCTGGGGTAAGTGCTTGTTTTTATTCAGTTTTCTTTCTCTTGTACTATATTTTGTTTTTTTGCATTTTAAACAGGCTTTTTGAAAGGTTGGAAACAATTTTAGTTACAAATTGATCAGAATTGTGTTTCCAGATAAGCAAAAGGCTCATTCAGAGCTAACCCCAGTATAAAAGAAGCAAATGGTTGCTTTGCTCTCCTCTTTCTGTCCTTGTTTGGATCTTGTGTGTCCCTTTAACCGCTCCCATCCCTCCATCCTTTCTAACTTCATATGCTCTGTCTGTCGTTCAAACACTTTACTTGTCGTTCTTCCCTGTCTGCCCAACACTGCCACCACCATCCCAGTTGAATGTGACAGCTCTGGACTGGAGTCAGCTGAGCAAGAAGGAGTGTCTGAAGTACGGAGGCTCCTTGGTGGGAAAGTCCTGCAAATTTGTCCCAGACCTGGCCCTCATGTCCTTCATTCTTTTCTTTGGCACCTACTCCATGACTGTCTCTCTCAAGAAGTTCAAGTTCAGTCGCTACTTCCCAACCAAGGTGACAGAACATCAGCTGGATTAAACCTTTTAAAATCGGTTCCTACACCCGATACTTAACATTTGCTCCTTCTGTGCCCCCAGTTAAGGAAACTCATCAGTGACTTCTCAATCTTCATGTCCATCATGACGTTTGTTGGCCTCGACATGCTGATGGGACTTAAAACTCCCAAACTAATCGTTCCCACAGAATTTAAGGTACAACTCTCTGTAACCAGGAAGTCCTTCATTTAGAAATAAAGTTTATCTGCTCAAAAGCAAAGTTTGCAGTGTAGAGGAAGAGGATGCTGTTCTAGTTTAGTTAGCACAAAGGCTGTTAACTGGTGAACTGGCTGCTGTAGAGAGAGCGTGTGAGTAATCAGATTACATGTGAAGCTGTCTCCAGATGTCACCTATTCTGGCCAATAAAACAAAACCTCATACAGGTTTTATGTTCCACCAACTGTCTCTAATCCACAGCGATGGGAAAACAAAGACAACGTGAAATGACTGGAATTGTTCTCTTGACGTTTTTATACCCATCTGTGCTGATGAAGAGTTTGAAATGACTTCTCCTCTCCCATTAGCCAACGAGATCAGACCGTGGCTGGCTGGTGATGCCTTTTGGAAAGAACCCATGGTGGGTTTACCTAGCTAGCTTTGTTCCTGCTCTTCTTGTGACTATCCTCATATTCATGGACCAGCAGATCAGTGCTGTCATTGTCAACCGCAAGGAGAACAAGCTAAAGGTTGGTCAAATCAAGAAAACATCTTCACAATGAACTTGTGAGTTGTTACGGGACACGCTGTTGTTTAAATCAAAACAATGTCATTGTTATTTTACTGTTAGAACAGAAGGTAAACTTTAAACATTTAGTGGATAAAATGAAATGACAGCCCATGCATCCATGTTGTGGGTCTGGTTTTCCCCATGCAGAAAGGTTGTGGTTACCACCTGGACCTGTTCTGGGTGGGGGTCCTCATGGCCACGTGCTCCTTCTTGGGTCTGCCCTGGTATGTAGCTGCCACCGTCATCTCCATTGCTCATATTGACTCTCTGAAGATGGAGAGTGAGTCCAGCGCTCCTGGAGAGCAGCCGCAGTTCCTTGGGGTCAGGTTGGTCCACCGAAGAGTAAACACAAAGATGAAATAAATGATCCATAACTAATGCCACAGCACACGCTCACTGCTGATGCCGAGAGCTGGAGGAAGAACCATTTACACTCTGACTGAACCTTCTCCTGTGACTGTTATTAAACACACAGAGAACAGCGGATCACGGGCATCCTGGTGTTCGTTCTCACCGGAGTGTCCATCTTCCTTGCTCCAATACTCAAGGTATGGAATATGTAGTGGATGGAGGAAATATTTATATATTTATATATCATTAATAAATCACTATATATATATATATATATATGTATATATATGATATATATGATATATATGTATATATATATATGATATATGGTATATATATATATATATGTATATATATATATGGGATACATTTGGGATATCATACAGATATATGAGAATATGTTATTATTATTATTATCATCATACTAACCGTGACCATTGCTACTGTGAGATCTAATTTCAAACAATTCACTGATGTTTATTAACACGTATGACTTCAAAACGGCCGTTTTACAGGTTTAGTCTTGATATAGTCTCACATTTCTTCACTTTTCACTAAAGGCATGAGCACGTCAGCTCTTTCATTCATCTGAGAGGTTTTTTGTTGGATGGAGAAGTAAATGTTCAGATAAATCAGAAATACAAACAGAAGTCAGCTTCTCTGTTGGTAATAAGTCTTCAGATACAACCAGCTGCAGAGCATTATGGGTGTTGCAGCACGTCACGCTCACCAAAGGATATAGCTAAACCTTTAGCTTTTCAAATACATGAATAATTATTAATTATAATATATATTATAAAATAATAGTAATAATAATTCAGGTTAGTTATATAAAAATGTAAAAGTTCAAGCTAATAGGAATATTTAAAATAAACTTTGGTGAGAAAAATTGATGAAAAAGGACAATAATTTAATAGCAAACAAGTAAAAGTATTACACACTGTGGCTTTAAGGATGTAAAGCCTGAAGATTGAAGTCTTTGAAAGGGGCAGTTCTTTTCTATACCCACTGTCAACACTACACATTTGGGACGTGTCCATTTCAGGGCAAGGGGGAACACACCCAGGGCTATGAGCCGAGTGCTAGCCGTTAGAACTGGCAAAGGTTTTGTCCTAATGTCATTCTCAGAACCTTAATTAGTAACCCGTTTTAGCTGGCCCTCACTTATTATTGTACACACATCACAAGGCCAAGATCTAAATCTATGAAATACTCCAGCGGGGTTCGCTTACACATCAAAGGTGCACCAAACGCCTAATGTGAAAATCTCATTGGTACACGTTCTTTATCAGAACTGCCTCCAGACCTACAGGAAGACTCAACAGGTGAATGGATGCAGTGAAACAGGGCATGAAGCTGATTGGTGGGAGAGGATGTAGAGGAGAGGGTTAACTGGAGCCAGATGATTGGCTGTGGCGACCCCAGCAGAAAAATACTTCTCCTTTTTGGTGTTTTTGTTCCACTGCCAAAAGAAAAATGAGCATCAAAATCCTAAAGGCAGTGAAATATCCTGTGTGTGTGTGTGTGTGTGTGTGTGAAAATCCTAAAGGCAGTGAAATATCCTGTGTGTGTGTGTGTGTGTGTGTGTGTGTGTGTGTGTGTGTGTGTGTGTGTGTGTGTGTGTGCCTGCTCTGTCTTCTCGATCCCCAGTGAGTCGTGGAGGATGGCTGCTTATACTGAGCCAGGATTCTCTGGAGGTTTCTTCCTGTTAAAAGGGAGTTTTCCTCTCCACTGTCATTATATGCTTACTTAGTATGAGGATTGCATCAAGTCACTGACACTAGTCAGTGACTTGATGCAATTTTCTGGGTTCCTTATATAGGAAACTTTATCTCTGATTGGCTTAATGAACTGACCTGAATTGGAATGTTTATTATGTGAAGTGCCTTGAGACGACTCTTGTCGTGATTTGGTGCTATATAAATAAACTTGAATTGAATTAAATTGAATTGATTTGAATTGAATTGAATTCAATTGATTTGAATTAAATTGAATTGTTTTGAATTGAATTGAAACTGCTGCAGGAATCGGAGAGAAGTGTGTGGTGATGCATAGATAATAAGTATGTTTATAACTGGGGCTTAGCGATGTTAATGCTCTAACGTTAACAGCCAATAATATGGGTTAGTTTTTAAATGTGAGAGAGCGGTTCCTTGATGTTTCCTCTCCTGGTTGTAGTTCATCCCCATGCCTGTGCTCTACGGTGTCTTCCTCTACATGGGCGTGGCTTCTCTCAGTGGAATCCAGGTATGCTGCGTGAGTCGGTGTGGGGGTGTGGTCACATGGTTCACCCTCAGAAGGCTTGTGCTTTCATAACTGTTGTTAACAGTAATTAGGTGGTTTTTGTGCATGTTTCTATTTTATCATGACAAATAACTAACTTTTGAGTTTATGACTAACTACAAAACCATCAAGTCACTTTTAGACAAACGTAACAGTCAGTCAGACAACCTTAAAGAGGTCCTTCACTCATATTTATTGCATCTGCAGTGGTCTCTAAAAGGAATGAATGCCTTTAAGTCATACTCTGGGGGAAAGAAAGCTCTGGTGCACCTGTTTCAGCATGGAGAATTCAGCTGGAAGAGAATGTAGCTTCAGACGACTCTTATTTCCTGATATGTGGACATCTCTCTTCTGATTGGCTAACAGCAACACGACTCAACCACTGACTCTGTTTTCCCTGCGAGGTTAATGTTTTATCTCCACAAATAACTCAAACCTGGAGGAGTTCTGCTGTGTGGTGGAGTTGCTAATGCTAATGGTTAGCTTCTGCTAGCCAACATGTTCTCTGCTGTTTTCTGGACAATAAAACAGCAACAGCCATTGTGCGTCAGATTGGGTGAGTCAAGTGACAGCTTCTCAAATCCTGGAGCTGTTTTCTGTCAGAAGTGGATGCAGGAGATGGATGTAGGAGACTGTTCTCACGTTCACCTGCAAGAAAAGTCGGGAGTAAAAAATGGTTTCTCAGTGTCGGACCTCTTTAATATGGAAGAACGGAATGATCATCACATACAGACTAAGTTTGATCACCTGAGCAGCTACTGGGATCACCAACCTGTCCTCAATAGCTGCAGCTGTAGCTCCCTACCTGTGAAAACGTTTTACTGAACTGATGCCGAGATGCTCTAAAGGAAGTTCTACCTTGCTCTAATTCAAAGTCATCAAGAACGCCTCCTGCTCTGAACAAGAGCCAAACTCTAAACAGAACATACAAAACAACAACAAACAGAACACTCCATACATGAAACCAGGTCTGATGGATGGAGCTGTTTAGTTGTTCTTGTGGACTGTAGATTTTCCAACAGTTATGCTAGACCAGGAAGGGAAACCTAATGAAACATCATCCCCACCGAGAATCTCTCCCACTGCCATCGGAATGTGACGTTTGTCAGTTTCTCTTCTTTAAAATGCACATAACCATTTAAAATAATCTGACGTTAGCGCTTTTTAAACTGGGTTTGCATGTTTTATACGGACCTTTAGCACCGATGCTCTTCTTTTCTCCTCTGCAGTTCTGGGACAGGATCAAGTTGTATTTAATGCCGTCCAAGCACCAGCCTGACTTTGCCTATCTCCGCCACGTTCCTCTGAGGAGGGTACACCTGTTCACTCTTATCCAGATTACCTGTCTGGCTGTGCTCTGGGTCCTTAAATCCACCTTCTTAGCCATTATATTCCCTGTTATGGTATGTGTGTTTCAGTTTGCATGAATCAAATGAGCAGCAAACTAATTCAGCACTGGCTTAAATTATTTCAGTTTTCAAGAACAGGTCATTTGATTCAGTTTGATGAAACAGATATCAAAGGGGGTTAGCAGATAGGCTGAGACGCATGCTTCAGCATCTGGGAAACTAGAGTTTGGTTTGCTTCTAGTAAAGAAAAATAATCAAAACGAAAGTAGGCAGGAATTTTGTTTGCATATAATTTGTATTTTTAAGTACATTTGCCTTCCAGCTCATTCAAACCTTGGTCATACCTTGGTTTTGTTGTTAAAAAAGATCTTTTCTCAAATAAAATACAGATCCTGGGTCTGATGGTGGTACGAAAGATGCTGGACATGGTCTTCTCCCAGCATGACCTGGCCTGGTTGGACGACCTCCTGCCCGAGAAAGAGAAGAAGAAAGATGAGGACAAGAAGAAGAGGAAGGAAAAAGAGAAGGATAAGAAGAAAGCCAAAGAAGACGACAGTGAGGACGAGGTGAGAAACGTAATCCTTTGCTGCCCCCTGCTGGAATATTGGATCCTGAATTGGTGTCTGCTGTGAACATGTGTGGATGCTTTTTCATAGGACAAGTACCATGGTTACCCAAACCACTCCCCCAGCTCAGAGTCAGACGTGGATCGCAGGTACTGTGTTCTAAAACTGCACATCCCCTACAAAGATCTCGCGTACCCTGATGTAGTCCAGTCTCGGTGGGGAGTCGACTTCCAGCCTGCACCCTAACACACACCTGCCTGCTCACCAGATCATTCACGAAATGTGCACAAGGGTCTGCTCACAAACATTCACACAACAATAAATGTTTTATTCTTAGACATCAGCGTATTATTTAGTTATATTGTTGATTTTACATCACTGCCGCTTCAGCCCGACTTCCCAAACGCTCATTTCCCACCACTGTTCTGTAGTTTATCCATCTAACGCTCCTCTTCTGGTCTTTCCTTCTGTAGCCCACATCAAGTTTTAGTTCATGGTTTAGCTCTGCAGCTCATCTCCTACTGGGTTTGTCAAAACGTTTCGTCCCACAAGAGACTATGGGAGTGTAGAAGCTATTTTACATAAGCTGACTCATAGATGACATTAGTAAAGCGTGTGTCAGTTTAAAGCTACATTTAGTTTTTGGTTTGTGTGTGTGTGTGTGTGTGTGTGTGTGTGTGTGTGTGTGTGTGTGTGTGTGTGTGTGATGGACTGGCGACCTTGCCCAGGGTGTACCCTGCCTGTTTGCCCAGAGACTGCTTTGGTGTTTAATTTTCTGCTCTGTAATTTTACATCAAAGTTTTTCACATTCACATACGTAGTTTTATTCAAACTAAACTAATCTCTATTCTTATTCACTTTTTACAAAATGTGAGAAGCGATTTTTAGAAATGTTGTGTGGTATTTGTGTGAACTGACCCCTGAATGACCCTTTAGATCTCATAGCAAACAGCTGTCACGACTCGGCGTTCCTTCCAGGATGTTGCATTTTCCCAGATTAGTAGATATTGAACTCTGTTGCTGAAACCGACTTAGTAAGTAAGTGGAGGTCACTGTTGATTTTAAATGTTTGCATTAGGGATGCAGGTGGTGCATTTACACAACATGGTTACATGTTTCCTCTGGGTCACTCTGTGCACTTCAAGGCAATGCAGATGATTGTGATAAGCCTGTGTGACACTTTGTGCACACGTCTCCACTGGTGTCTTCTGAAAAGGCATCTTTCTGTGATGTTAGAGGAAGAGAACGTGAAATGCTCGGTAGTTTTTGGTGTATCTGAAAGCCATGCACTCATCCTTACTGCTTGTGTGATTCAACATGTTGGATTTCGGTGAATGATAGGATGATGCCTTTGTGGTTTTGTGTCGTTAGATGATTTCATATTAAAATGCAGCAAATTGGTTGTTTCTTTTTCCTCTTTGTGCTCTTTCACACACCACTCACACCTACATGGGAAGTTCAGTGTCTTTGTGAGCCAGCCTTGAATTTCACCTGCTGCATTTTTTCATTGTGCATCAGAATTTAGTCATAATATTAACAAGTTTAATCGTTGTCCTTTGCTGGAGGTTTAGATCTGAAACACTTCCCTGCATGTCAGCATTGCTGTGAAAAGAGCATGGTTGGGTTTAGGCAGGGTGTGTAGAAGCTGATGAGTGGAACGCAGGTTTCTACTGTGCAACATGAGAACTTTTGGCTTCATCAGACTGTTTACAGTCACAAAGTCCTCTAGTATGAGGTGCTGTTGCACCACAGCCTGGTTCACCCTTTACAGTTTGAAAGGTGAAACAATTTTTACAGTTTCTTGTTTATTTTTTATTGAGCTATTGGTCTAATAATAATATAAGATATATACTTAACTGTTTAATTTATTCTGTGGTTCTGTAACAAAACAATGAAGATCCTCCACCAGAGGGCAGTAGACCAGTGGGTAGGCAATTCTGTTCAAGTGCCACTATCTGGCATGTTTTGGGTGTTTCCCTGCTCCATCACACCTAATTCAATGGTTGAATCACCTGTTCAGCAGGTTCAGGCATGTTTGAGCAGGGTAACAGCTAAAACATGCTGGATAATGGCACTCAAGGACCAGGATTGCCTATCCGTCATACACCATTTGGGTGCTTGAGGCTAGAAGCCGTGTGATAAGTTTGTGACTAAATCTACAAGGAGTTAATCGTGGATTAGAGCTATTGGTTGAGTCGTGGCATCTCATGGCCAAGCTCCCCGGCCCCATTAGCTCCTTGGTTGGTGTTTTTTGTCCTGTGGGTGTGTCGTAACTGGAGCTTGCCCTTCCTCAGCATCACCGTCCATTTGAAGATCTCCTGCCCATCATCTCCAGCTATGCCTATGGGCAGAGGGATGGCCTGCCCCGTGCCCCAGGTCAAGATCGAGATGGAGTCAGACTACGACTCAGACCTAGACCACCACCGGGTCCGGGACATGAGCAGTGAGACCACCTTGTGAGATGCTGGACATAGGTTCTTGTGGACTGAGTGATATCAAGCTGCCCAGGAGAGATCTAAATACTGATGTGAAAACTGAGATTGTCAGGTTAAAATGATGGTTTTTACAACTAGTGTCACCAGTGCAGTATGTTAAAACTACAGTGCAGTATGTTAAAACTACCAAATATGACCTGATCATGAATGAACACTGTTTTGAGATTGCTCACTGCTAGCTACACATGAACAGTGTAATAAGACTTAACCAAACCCAGATTTCACTGTACAGTAACTTCATAGAAGTGTGTTTGTATATAGACCCATTTTAATGAAGCTATTTAAAGAAAAGCTTCCTTTTGTAACTGGAACTGATATTTGTGAAGTTAAAAGAAGCAGTGCTTTGTGTGTGTGTGTGTGTGTGTGTGTGTGTGTGTGTATATATAGTATATATTAGTATAAGGGTGTGTGTTAGGTGTCTGTTGTGTTGTCCATCTGTCTCACCGATCATAATTTCCCAGTTCAGGGCTAACCCTAAACCCTAACCCTAACACCAGCTCAAACTTCCCTATTGGCAAATTGACTAAAAACAAAAAGAAACAACCAAAAGGCGCTGGCATTTTTTCTTTCTGAAGTAACAATTGAAAAGCTGAATCTAACAGGTTTAGATTTGAGCTCTTACTTTGAAATTCTGTTTATGAACATGTTCCAAAACTGCTCTGTATGAAAACTGTGAACCTATAAGAATGTACGTTTTTATGAGACGAAAGAACCAGATTCATTAAACTTTCATTAATCCAAACTGTGGCTTAGGAGATTTTTTTCATCACGTTGGAGCAGAGAAATGTGCCGCTCATTAGCCACAGCCGACAGCTGAAGGGAATGATGGATGGTTGTTCGGAGCAGCTCTGGAAGTTCAGTCTTTCATTGGGAGGATCGAGGATTCAGGCAGAATGCAGACGTAATTCTGACTGTCAAGAATCCACTGAGGCACTGAACCAGACTTCTGCATGAGTCACATTTTACTAACCTGCACCCGTAAAGATTTCAATTCAGTTCATTTAGAGTCATCTCAAGGCACTTTACAAAGTTAACATTCCACTTGAACCTACTCATCGGTGCACCGAGTTCAGCTCATGAAGCCAGTTTTCCAACCCGATCCGGGACCCGTTCTTATCGTCCAATCAAATTCGGCCCCCAGACACAATTTCACGATCATGTGATTTTCATTTTTACTGACCATTCCAAAGTTCTGCCACGTTGGACTTGGCCTCACTAGTGCTGTCCACAATATGGCTTTCATCTCTATTCGGTTTGTTTTATGTGGTCCATTTCAATGTTCTTTTGCAAGCGAACATCTCTAAAACTAAACTTGTCCAACTCCGTGGGAGGAGCTTCACAGATAAATTGGGACTTTTACCTGAATTAAAATTGAATTGAGTACATATTTTCTCACCTGCAATAAAGGAACCTTCGACCAGACCCGTGCTTGTAAAACGAATGTATTTTTCTACCAGTGAAACCACTTTTACACAGTTCACCCGTCCTGTTGCAGGACTGCACAGAAACCTCATCATCATCATCTTCTAGGAACTTAACAGACTGGAAGGACGTGATGTGCCACAGAGACGCTAGTGTAAAAACCACAATAGCACAAAATCTGTTCCAAATTGGAGCACACTAAAACCACACCACGATAGGTTAAACAGCTTTCTACAGCTCCACGGCACCAGCAGGCTGTCATGTCAACACACATGAAGTATTCAACAATCCATCTGTATGTTTTGTGAAGCCATCAGCGAAGCCCTCTCCCTCCACCAGTGAAGGCCTCCTGTTGCACATGGGGCACAGTCTGTTGCGTTCTTGTGAGGCTCTCATCCAAACGACGAGGTTCCAGCGCTGACCACCAGAAACTGGCAGGGCCCCATGCATGTGTTGGCCTCGATGGAGAAGTCCTGTCGTGACCTCGTGTTCAACCTCCGTGCACTCCGTCTCAGATATGGGCACCTGTGGGACGCAGCACAACCACAACCGTCAAGATCAGACGCGGACAAAACCTCACACGTAGCCAGCTCTTCTGACATTAGTCTGAAACTTTTTATCGTGGCTTCACCTGTCTCATGTCACCGAAGTAAAGGTTGCCATCGGTGAACTCTTTGCCGAGGGACACGTTAAGGGTGATCTCTGCATTGTCATAATGGTAACTCAGGTCCAGGTCTTCCTTCATGCCATATTTGACCACGAAGGCCTTGTGGCTATCTAAAGAGTGACCCCCGCAATCTGGGTAAAGCAGTGAGGTGATTGGCTGCAAGTACTGCTCACGAAGAGGAGTCACGAAGCCCTCGTCAAAGCCCAGCTCGTTGAGAGGGATCTGTGGAGGAAAAATTAGACACAAAAAAAAAAACCTAGTTTCCTAAAGAGATGCAAGTTTCATTACTCAAATGGCTTCAGGACGTATTTCTTGGGGCTTGTTTTCTACATATAAATAAATAAAAGGGGTCGCTTGCTCCTGCCTGCTGCAACTCTAAACCAGGAGTCTCCAACACGTCGCTCGCCAACTACCAGTAGCTCCCGACTTGAAAGTCACTCGCCAGCGAGTCATCCCGCCTGACTTCAAAAAGAACCGCTTAATTTAACAAGCAAGCTGTCCCGTTTTCTGTTAAATCCAATCTAGAATTAGCTTTTTGTGGGAGTAAAATAAAAACCCGACTACTGCACTAATCTTTCAGCAAACGTGTTCAAGTCTGTACTAGTGGAAATACGCAGATTCATTGTGAGGGGTTACGGCAGCACGGGAACGCAGCTGGAGCCGTTGCTGGGGTAATGCCGGTTACACAAACCTGGCCTAGGTTTAAAGAGTCTGATGTTGAGCCGAAAAATATCCTCATTGAAATACTCTGGGCAACAATATTGTCCTATCTGCATGTTAATGCAGATTAAATGCTGTTGGTTTATTAGCGCATGACGAACACCTTCTGGACATCTTCTGTGGTTGTGGTTTAGTTTCAGCTGATTGTCCCATTTAGTAACGACTGTGAGACCTCTCTCTCTCCCACTCGCTCGATCCAGAGGCAGAGAAAATGGATAAACCTCTAACCTTATTTTAATATTGTCAACAAAAACACAGCACAGCATTGTTCTACCTGCAGCTATTCACTAGAGAATAAAACTTAATTTTCATATCCAAAAAAACTCCATAAAATTATTCAATGAATCAGGAAAGCAAGAGGAAATGTTGTTTCTGTTTTTTTACTTCAGTTCAAACTATTTAGTTTTGTGTTTTCATCACATTTAGCTTGTGTTTAATTAAAGTATCTCCAGCTTTATTCCTCTTATGAGGATTTTTGTGTTGCATTGACTGGAAAATTTACCTCCTGGGACCCAAACTTGTATTGGGAGAGATTTAACAGCAAAAACATTTCTAGCCATTAGATTAGTTGACTGTAATTAACGGAAACAAAATTTCAAAAATTAAAATACAATAAAAAAATTATTAAATAGAAATTTTGTCAATATCCCCCCAAAAATGAAAAAAGACAACAAAAAATAATTAAGATTAAAATATCAAGTGTCTATAAATAATAACAAAAAGGTCCAAGTAGATGAGAAAAGAAGCCAGTGTCCACTTATGTGGACACGGCCCCAGGAGGAAAATGTTTACATGACATTCTGTAGATTTTGGGAGTGTTTGTTCATTTATGACAAGATAGCTGACGGCTATGAAAAACTGACATTGCTGCTTATGGCAGGAACGAACAGGAACAGGTTAGCTGTACAGTGATGTTACTGATCCATTCTAAAATAAACGTCTAGATTTGTATTTGACCATCTGAAAGTATCCGACTAGTTAAAAAACTGAATATGTTCCATTTAGTTTGAGTTTCTAAACAGGAATGTCGCTATTTGCATCGATGTACTGAAATACGGAGAAATCAGCTTGTGAATACGATGTTAACATAAGCTGTATGTTCTTCGTTAACTTTGTGGAACACATTGCTGCGTACATATTAATCACATCCACACATGGAAAGTATCAGTGTAATAAATCGTACGGCAGTGGCTCTTCTGTACTTTCTTTGTGTACGGCTCCCATCTACCTGAATGCTCTTGTAAAGGCTCACGTCTCGGCCCGGCCGCTCCGGTCATCACAGGATCGTCGGCTAGCAGTGCCTACACCACGCTCAGGACAATCCAGACTCTTCTCATGCATCGTTCCACAAATGTGGAATGACCTTCCAAGTGCTACCAGAACAGCGGCTTCCTTTGCAATTTTCAAGAAACTCCCGAAGACCCTGCTCTTCAGAGAGCATCTTCTAAACTAGCACCCTCCCTGCGCCCGTCCCCCCTCTCTACTGTTCCCTCCTCTCCATGACTGATGTCAATGTTGTTGTTATTGTTGTTGTTAGCCTCAAGGGCAACATGCCGATTATCACTTGTAAGTCGCTTTGCACAAAAGTGTCTGCTAAATACATAAACATAAAAGTAAAAGTAGCTAATGGTACATAAAGGTTGGAGACCCCTAACCTAAACCTTCTGCCTGAGGTCCCACAGGACACCAATCCCATCACAAGGCTCTACCATGGACTCTGTTACTATTTAAAACCACGTATTGCATTTCATTTTTTAAGTATGAATGATTCCTGACTGACATAAATATTCAAAGAAAGCCCTGCCCGTGCCTGCTAATTTTAATTTTACATTTAATAATGTATCCACGGTAAGTCAACACACCGAATGATGACACAAGAACACGTGCATGTTAGTAACTGAAACAAGACCGCGTTTTCAGAAACTTTAACCAGTTTAATAAGCAGTGTATTACCCCATAGTGGTTCATGGTGTTGGGCCTTCCTTTAGGGGCTGATGACTGCTCAAAGTGTTCCAGCTCCTCAACCAACTCTTCACAGAAGTGTTTCTCAAATACAGGTAAACGATACACCCTTGGAGCTTCAACAGAAATGGAGATTAGTGTGAATATATGGCTGGCTTACCGGAAAAGTCTGCACATTAAGTTAAGGCAGCACAATATATCGATACAAACAACAATAAAAGCAATAGAGGTGCTAGTCAGAACATTAGAATATCAGGACAAAGTTGGTTTATTTCAGTTCTTCCATTCAAACAGTGAAACTTGTATATTAGATTCATTCATTACACAGACTGATATATTTCAAATGTTTATTTTTTTATTTGATGATAATAATGGACAACTAATGAAAATCCCAAATTCATCATCTCTGAATATAAGAATATTGTGAAAAGGTTCAATATCGAAGACCCCTGGTGCCACAGCTAATTAACTCAGAATGCCGGCAAAAGCCTTTACATGGTCTCTCAGTCTAGTTCTGTGGGCTACACAATCATGGAGAAGACTGCTGACTTGACAGATGTCCAAAAGACGACCACTGACACCTTGCACAAGGAGGGCAAGACACCATTTCTAAAGAGGCTGGCTGTTCACAGAGCTCTGTGTCCAAGCACATTAGTAGAGAGGTGAAGGAAAGGACAAGATGGGGTAGACTAAAGTGTACCAGCAATAGGAATAACCCCACTCTGGAGAGGATTGTGAAACAAAACCCATACTAAAATAGTTAACTGCTCTTTAATGTCAGGAATTTTTCCTAAATCACTGAAAACTGCTGCTTCTAAAGAAGAGGAACTAGATCCCTCAGTGTTGAACAACTACCGACCAATCTCTAATCTCCCTCTGACTGGAAAAATCATTGGAAAAGCAGTAATGATCCAAATAAACAATTATTTAGAGTCAAATAACATTAAGGATGGTCTTCAGTCAGGCTTTAGACAGCACCACAGCGCAGAGACTGCACTGATTAAGGTTTAAACGGCGTTTGTCTCAACACTGATTCACGTAAAGCATTTGTCCTGATGATGCTTGACCTTAGTGCAGCTTTTGATACTGTGGACCATAACGTCCTTCTGGACAGACTCACAAACTGGGTGGGACTATCAGGCACAGTGCTTGGCTGGTTCCAATTCTATTAGATTGAATATTAGTTGAATACGAGTTAAGCTACGACTGCACGACTCCAGCTAGTTCACAACTCTGCTGCGAGATTTGTGACTGGGACCAGAAGGAGAGACCTCGTCACATCAGTGCTAGCTTCTCTGCACTGTCTCCCGGTGTTTTATCGGGCAATATATAAGATCCTCCTCCATGTTTTCAGGGTGCTGCAGGGCAGTGCTCCCCATATCTTGCTGAACTGCTGCAGTGGCGTGTCCCCACTCGGGCCCTTTGCTCTGCTGAGCAGGAGTTGCTGGAAGTCCCCCACTCTAGACTCATATCAAGGGGGGGGCCAATGAGCTCCCTCTGGCAGTGAAGCAAGCTCCTTCTCTACAGGAGTTTAAAGCCTGATTCATGCTTCTCCGTCTGCGTCAGTGCGGAGACACACAACGTCCTTGCGGAGCTGCTGGAGAGCTCCGCAAGGACGGACGGAGTCGAGCTCTCTTTTCTAAACATCCGTCAGTCGAGACAGACAACGCAAGCTTGTGATTGGTCAGGACGCCGCTGTCGTCTACACCGCCGGCATTGCGCCTTCAAAAACATAAAGAGAGCCGAGGATAACTAGCGGCAGACACGGAGAAGCTTGAAGAATACCTCGCGAAAAAACTCTACAAACATGAACGTTTTCCTCCGTGACTGGAGGAGTGAAAAAATGCGCAGCAAGCGTTTTATTTGTGGACGGAAATGACAGGAAACGTGTGTTTAGAGGTGGCGAGTGCATGAAGAGGTGGAGGAGGATGAGAGACAAATTTGTCTGTTAAAAAGTCTCTAATATACAAAAACACAATATAAACACACTATCTTGGACCGATACATGACAGGATACCACAGAACAGCGCTACGCCCTCTGGTGTCCTGCCGGGGAATTGCTTTGCAACACTCCCCAGGAGACAGAAAAGTATGAAAGCAAAACACTTCCGTCAATCCGTGCGTGTCTGTCCCTTGTGGAGCTGACGGAGAAGCATGAACCAGGCTTTAGTCTCGCCTGAAAACTGACTTTTATCTACTAGCTCCCCATCCCCCCATCATCGTTGACTATGGCTTTTGTATTTTTACTGTATGGTTTTTAATCATTTTAACTTGTACTTTTCTATTTATTTTTTATCTACCATGTTGTTTTTATCCTTGTTTTTATGTGCTGTCCAGCACCTTGGGCCTCCGATAAGGTGGTGGCAGGTGCTATATAGATGCTATATATATATATATAAATCTGATTGAGTGATTATCTTATTTTTATCTTGTATGTTTTAATCGTATCTGTTTTGCTTTGGCGTAAAGCTAACTATGTGTCTGTTGCTGCTGCCTCTTGGCCAGATCGTCGTAAATGAGAATGAGTTCTCAGTCGACTCATCTGGTTAAATAAATAAAATTAAAATAAAGTTTCCACAGTCAGTGACGGTGTGGGGTAGGGCTGGGTGACATGGCCTAAAATCAATATCACGATATATTGAGGATTTCACCTTGACAACGATAAATGGATGATAACTACAGGTATGTGCAGAAACAAAAGTTGTCCACAAGATGGGGCTGTCACGTGTATTACGCTGAGTCACATTTTAAGTGCCTGGAAGTGGTACAGCTTCTTGAAGGGACATGAATGTTACCAATCTACACACATCTTTTCATTTTTTTATTATCAAATTTACTGACATGAGAAAAATTATCTTGATAAGAGTCAGAAATTTGGATAACTATAAATGTTCGATTTATTGCCCAGCCCTAGTTTGGGGTGCTGTGTCATCTGCTGGTGTTGGTCCATTGTGTTTCCTGAGGTCAACATAGCCATCTACCAGGACGTTTTAGAGCACTTCATACTTCCTGCTGCTGACCAACTTTATAGAGACGCAGATCTCATTTTCCAACAGGACTTGGCTCCTGCACACAGTGCCAAAGCTACCTGGTGTAAGGACCATGGTATCCCTGTTCTTGATTGGGCAGCAAACTTACCTGACCCTAACCCTATAGAAAATCTGTTGTAAAGAGGAAGATGCAATACACCAGACCCAACAATTCAGAAGAGCTGAAGGCCACTATCAGAGCAACACGGGCTCTTATAACACCTGAGCAGCGCCACAGACTGATGGACTCCATACCACCCCGCGTTGCTGCAGTAACACAGGCCAAAGGAGCCCCAGATAAATATTATGTGCTGTACATGCTCATACTTTTCATGTTCAAACTTTCAGCTAGTCAACATTTCTAAAATTAATTTTATTGCATTGGTCTTAATTGATATTCTAATATTCTAACATATTGAATTTCATTAGTTTTCAGTTATAATCATCAAAATTAAAGAAATAAACATTTGAAATATATCAGTCTGTGTGTAATAAATGAATCTAATAAACAAGTTGTGATAGTCTAATTTTACGACCAGCCCCTGTCGTTCATATTATGTGTCACAATTTAACAAAAACTGCAAAACTAAAGAATTGTCTTATAAAAAAACTAATTCTATCAGAATCAAGGGGAGTAATTACAGCTTGACTTTCCCAATCAAATGTAAGACTTAGTCAGCTGGAATGTGTTAACTTATTTCCACCACCAGAGGGAGTCAGATCTTTTATTAATTTGCCGTAGAAGAGCTGACAGCGCTCTCGGGCTCACCTGCCACTTTCAACAATAATAAGAGGCCTTCTTTGTTGGCATTCCTGCTTCGACAGTACTCCACAAGCTGCTTGAATTCTGAAGTGAGGTAGGTCTCCTGAGGAGAGGTGGCATGCAGGTGAGGTCTCAGCAAGATGCTAATGGTACATCATTAACAGGGCTATCAGCAGGAACTAAGTACCTGCAGACGGTAGACATGTTGATGGAGAGGCTGGTACATGCGCTTTATTGCAGCAGCTCGCTCAGCAGATGTGACGGCTAGCTGTCTTCGTCTGTCCACTTCCTGGGAAACCTAAGCAGGACAGTCATTCAGTGAAGGCAGCGTAAATGTCAAATAGATATTTCTCACTTCTCAATCACAACTCCATCATTGGAGCAGCTGATTTTATTCTTTAGGTGTTGTGGCTAATCTGATCTAGGCCCTTTACACATTGTTTTCTTACTGATCCATGTGAGAGTAGAATCCAGGGCCATCACCTAGCCACCGTACTTATGCACAGGTCTGTACATTTTTCTTGCACAGGAACAATTTTACACACAGTGCTGCATTTATCATCTTGTACTTGTCCCTGATCATAAGAACGGATCTGACCACATGTACGAACAGCATCTAGTGGTCGAACAAGGGAGCAGCAGTACTGAAGGACTCAAGTCATCCACACGTGTTCCTAATCCACAAATCATTTTACACAAAAAGTTGTTATGTCTGTGTCACACAATTGGTGTTTGAACCTAAAAAACACACACGGCTGATCTTGGGTTATTGAAAGATTTGGCAGAGCGTTGTACTTCTGAGACTATGCGTCTTCAATACAAGGTGACCAGATATCGCTTCCAGAAGGAAGTCTTTCTGGAGCTATGCCGTGATTTGGGAACCTTTGTGCATTGACAGACAAACTGCACAAATCTGATTTCAGTCCATAATCAGTTATTGACAACTTTAGGATTTTTTTTCCACCAGGACCTTCAAGCGTGAGAAAGCAGACAGATCAGGCATCAGCCATCGATGCAACATTAGGTTTATTACAATATGGCGCACAGGAGGTGGTACACAATTCAGTTCCGCAAAGCAACACGCGCCAAGGTATCTCAATGAGCTAGTTCAATCCATTCCATATGGACTGAAATGAAGAGACAACGTTGGATGGGTGGATTTGATCCTCAGGTACTAATCAGAATCAGTTCAGGTGCAAACACAACACAGAGTCATGTGACTGGAACAAAGCTGCTGGAGTGGGCAGGTCTACGATTGTTGTTCATGAGTCCGACCGCAGAGGAGGAAGAAACTTTTTGTGGCAAGAAGTTCTGGTACGAATGGATCGGAGCCTGCTGCCAGATGGGAGCGAGTCGAAGAGACTGTGTCCAGGATGACACGGGTCAGCTGTTATCCAATCTGCATGCCTCAATGTCCTGGAGGTGTACAGGTCCTGTATGGAGGGGCGTTTGCAGCCAATGACCTTCTCAACAGAGCGTACAACATGTTGCGGCCTCTTCTTGTCCCTGGTGGTAGCTCCAGCATACCACATGGTTATTGAGGAGGTGAGGATGGACTTGATGACTACGGTGTAGAACTGCTTCATCTACTGTACTGGTAAGGTTGAATTTCTTCAGCTGCTTCGGGAAGTTCATCCTCTGCTGGGCCTTTGTTATAACGGAGGTGATGGTGGGCTCCCACTTGAGGTCCTGGACGATGGTGGTGGCCAGGAAGTGACATGAGTCCACCAATGTGATGGGAGTGTCAGACAGGGTTATTGGGGGGGGGTTCCTCAAGTCCACAACAATCTTCTGAGTATTTAGCACCAGATTGTTGCGGCTGCACCAGGACACCAGTCATTCCTCCATTCTGTAGGCCGACTCATCCCCGTCAGAGATGAGTCCGATGATGGTGGTGTCGTCTGCAAACTTGATCATCTCTACAGACTCGTGGTTGAAGGTGCAGCTGTTGGTGTAGAGGGAGAAGAGCAGAGGGGAGAGAACACAACCCTGAGGGGAACTGGTGCTGGTGCTTCACAGGTCCGAGAAATCTTTCCCCAGCCTCACTTGCTGCTTCCTGTCCATCAGGAAGTCAGTGATCCACCTTCAGATGGGGTCAGGCACATTCATATGGAACAGTGTGACTTGGAGGTCTGGGAGGATTATGTTGAAGGCAGAGCTGAAGTCCACAAACAGGATCCTGACGTAGGTACACGGGGAGTCCAGGTGCTGCAGGATGAAGTGTAGAGCCATGCTGATGGCATCATCTACAGACCTGTTGGCTCTGTAGGCAAACTGCAGGGGGTCCAGGATCAGGAGGGGGGGGGGGCTGTGAGGGTGTTGAGGTGGGGGAGAACCAGGTGCTCCAATAACTCATGACCTGAGATGTCAGAGCCACAGGCCTGTAGTCACAGAGTCCAGTGATCCTTGGCTTCTTGGAGACAGGACCATGGTTCCTCAACAGACATATAACGGGTCAACAGAACTTCAACATAAAGGACAGGTGAAGAGCCACACGGCAGCCAGATGAATACACTGCTAACGGCTAATGTTTGTGTAGCTTTAGCCCCCCGCTGCAGGTCACAAGTTATATGACTGATAAAACTAGAAAAAGTTGAGGACACGGCGAATGGCATCATTCAAAATAAAGGACCGAATAGGTCAGCCTTGTGGATGTAGAGGAGAGCGAGTCTGAAGAGATTTACCTCAAACATCATGCATGTAACATGTTTTTCACTCCTCTACACCACATACTCCTGAACTTGAAGGCAAAGTCCAGACTTAACACACAAAGATCTCAGCAGACTAAACAAATCAATCCCTACACAACAGATTGCTACAACAGAAGACATAAGAATTTAAATTTATTTTCTTTGAGAATAAATCATGTAATGTTATTTTTGATGTTTTACCTTTTTGAGTACATCTTCAAACTGCTGGTCCAAGACGCAGCCAAGTCTTAGAAGCAGCTGAAATAAGAGATCAAACATAAGCAGACATGCTGTGCACCACCGGGCGCAGTTTAAAATTTTAATATTTGCTTTTAAAGCTCTGCTTGGTCTTGCTCCCCTCTACCAAACAGAGCTACTCTCATACATCCTCTCCAGGTCACTAAGGTCTGCTGATCAACAACTCCTCCGTGCTCCTAAAATGAGCTATAAAGCTCGGGGACAGCGTGCGTTTGCTTACGCTGCACCGAAACTGTGGAAAGCACTCCTGCTGTCCGTGCGCCAGTCTCATTCACTGGTGCAATTCAGATGTAGCCTGGAGACTCATTTCTTTCATCTAGCTTTTGGCTGATGAGCGCGTTCTTGTGCTGCATTTTAGTTATTTCTGGTCTTAAATTTTTGATCTCATCGGTTTTTCTGACAGTTAAACCTGCCCTCTCTGTATGAAGGTGAATCTTAATCCTGTGGTTTTATGTCCAAGTTTTACTCGTTGCAGCACTTTGGTCAGCTGACACGCTGTTTTTAAATGTGCATTTACAAATAAATATGGTATGGTGGAGTGCAGAGGTGTAGACTCGAGTCACATGACTTAGACTTGACTCGAGACTTGACCGGAAAGACTTGTGACTTAGGCCCAATCTCAATATTCACACTGCACCCTGCAGACATAAGCAAAGTGCACTTGGAGAAAGTGCCCAGTAGGGTTCGAGTGCGTAGTACATAGTAAGTGTGCTAAAAAAAAGCCGAATTGAGACAGCGAGCACTGTCATCGATCGCAATGCATGCCGGGATGTTGGTCACTGTAAAACTTTCAAACAAACAATAAGACAATTACTTCAAATTAATTTAACGTCATTGCTGCTTTGTCTAAAACATTCAAAGCACCAACTAATCGTCCTAAAATAAATTAATTTCATTAGAAAATACATATTTTCAGAAAAGGAACTTGAGCCTTTTCTCCTGCAGCAATGACTTGTGGGTAATACTCTTGCCCAAGGTCCGCATCGCTGCAAACTCGGGTGAAGTGCAGATTAATGGGCTCGACACACGGGAGGCGACATCGCCTCTCCTCCTTTCATATTCAATGAGACATGCGCGACAAAGCGATAATCGCGGGTCTCCCTCCTACTAAGCGAAACGTGGAAAACGTGCGTGTGAAATTTTGCGCTCGTGCACGTGTCGTGCACAGGCGACCCAGCGACGTGATCCCAGAAAATTTAAATATTTTTAACTTTTCATCGCCATCGCTCGGATGAGGACCAATCAACGGAGGTTTCATTCACTGACCAATGAGCGGACAGGATGCTCCGTACACCTCCGAGCAAACAAGGAGGAGAAGTTGATACTTGCTGTGGCGGATTTCCCAGAACTGTACAATATTTCTACCAAAGAATATAGAGGAATTCACAAAAAGGCCGCATAACTCTAGCAGCACCTTGTGAAACATCATATCTACCGCTATTTTACCTCTGAACTGCTTAACGCTTCTACTGCGGTTGTGTCAGCGCAGACACAAAACGGCTTCCATACTTTGAAATATTATAACTGTTCAACCGTTTACCCAGTCAACGTAATTCCAACGGACTCTGAAAGCTGAGCATCTACGCTTTCCAGTGGTATACAACACATTACGGTAATGTTACGCAAGTCCCTGCCCAAGAACCATGAAATGATCACACTTCCTCGAGGAGAGGAGGAATTGTTTTCCACGCATATTTTCAACTTCTGTCCCTTCTACTGATATAAATAATAAATATTTTCAGTAAATATCTTATGTTAGTATATCCTAAAATTACCATATACAAAGTCATTTTTAACATTGTTTTGCTGTGTTTGTTTTCGTTTCACCACCCATAGTTCGTTTTTTGTTTTTCAGCTGCATTTTTTATTATTTTGTTAAGATTCGTTTTTCTAAATAATGAAAGAAATCAGGAAATCTTCTAGAAAGAGGAAATTTCCCTCAAGATTTGTTGATGAGGAGCAAGATATGCCTACATCGTTTTTCCGTCATAAATGCAGTAAGTATCTCTGCACTAAATATTTTCCACTAAACACGTTCCAGTTTTTGTTGTCCAGTATTTCTGCTGATACTATTACTATACTATTATATACTACTACTGCTACTTACAGGAAAACAAAACCTCCATGTACATCTGTGGTTGAGGACTCAGGTGTGAGTGAAGATGATTTCCCATCACAGCTGCAATGAGTTCAAATATATTTCTAGCTTTAGTTCTGTATTTTATTTTATTTTATTTTATTCAATTTTCATTTTCTAGTATTTACTGCTTGAATAAATGTTATATAATTTGATATATTTTTAATTTTAGAGATTACATTTATGCTATTTCAGATTTTTTATTCATGTACATTTGTATTTTCTATCCATACATTTCTGAAGAAAAATCAAATGTGTTTTTTCTGTTATCACATTATTGTTTTGGATAATTTCAAACAAAATAACTGCAAAATATTTACAGACATAGAAAGTTAAGCTTGTCCTGATAATGAGGTGAATGTTTTTGTTCAGATAGGACCTTTTTTGACAGATTTATTCAAACATAAAGATAAACATGGCCAGGCGGACTTGAACAATGGCAGTACTAAAAGGGTTAAATAACCTTAATGGGCTCGACACACGGGAGGTGACAAACGACCGCGATCAGCGAAATTCGTCGCTGTCGCTTTTATTACCCGACACACGGGAGGCGACCCGCGCCAGCGGCCAGACGTTGACGTGTTCTGTTCCATGACAAAATCGAAACTTCCGTTGTTTTGATTGGCTGTGTAAGGTTGGAGGGAATTAAGGTTCAAGGTTCTTTTGAGGTAAAGCCCACATAAACAGAACACAGAAACAAAAGGTGCACCCCAACAAATAAGACAACAGACACCCAAATCTCATCTGTCAGCTAGGGGTTGGGCACCGAGCAGGGCCGGCTTTGTCGACAGGCGACACAGGCGGCCGCCTGGGGCGCCATCTGATGGATAGGGCGCAAAATTTAAAAAAATAAAAAATAAAACGTTAATTAAACGTATGTTTGTTATATGAAATGCACTCTCTACATACTCAAAATTCCCCTCTGAAATGACATGAAATTAAAACATCAATATTTAAATTCTAATAATCTGGCTGCATGACGAGCTCCCGCTTGGGCCACCGCTCCGAAGCATTTGACCGTTAAGGGTGTCGTAGTCACGTGCGTGGTTAGCACTGTGGGACATCCTGTTGTCGTTGCGTTGAAACTTTTGATATCTTTTATGATGAAAAGAACACCTAAGCCATCGGGATCAGCATTCTGGAAGCGAAGGAAGGAAGAAGAAAATAAACGGGCCCAAAGCAGAGGTATGTAGACTTTATAAATTTGGCAAAGGAACTTTTTGCGTTAGCATTGTAGCTAACTGCCTCTCCTGCCACGCACGGTCCACGGACGGACCCTCGCTAGCTGTTTACATACACAATACAGTATCTCATAACTTTAACCAATTAATTTTACTTTTGAATCGTCGTGTCCAGATGCTATGAGACCATATCTGCAGCCACACAGGCACCTGTTGACACTGGGGGGGGCGGGACTGTCTTCTACACCTGTTGAGTCTCACTGTGATGATGAAGAATGTAAGATTTTTTACTGGTTTTTGGAGTATGATTGCAGCCTTTTTATGAGCCTTGTTTCAAGTTTTAAGTACGCATACAATATGAATTTAATATTTTCATATCAGAAGAACGTTAGGTGTGGGTGTAGCAAATTTTCAACTTTGTCCGACACATCGGGCGGGCGGCACCGCCGCAGCCGTGGCGGGGACTCCCCCGCTGCCGCCGGGCCCGGCGGGGAGTGAGAACTGCCTACACACAGCATGACATCTTATACCGTCTCTTTCTTGTTTACGCTGCAGCGTCTTCTATCCAGGCATGATGCAGCAGCAGCACATTTACTGAGCTACAATCTCAGCATCTAGAACCAGGTGAGTAAGTTACTTGTTAGGCTATTTGTAATCAGCAGTAGAAACGGACTTTTTCAAATTAAACGGCTTATCACATATATCGATAGGGCTGCAACAAACGATTATTTGGATAATCGATTAATCGGATGGGGTCTCGACACGATTAATCGATTAATCGGATTACATGGGGAAATTTTTAAAAACTGCTAGGGAAATGTTATTTCTCTCCTTCCTTCACTTTATTTAACACAACATTATCAGAAAACAGTTCAATAGCAGAAAAACAACATGCCATCACCTAAATTGTCTTATGAGGTGTATAGACAGAGACCCTAAGCTACATCTATCTGTGACCTAAAATGCTTGGTCCAAGTTAAACAGCTTAAGGGCAATTCTCATCTGTTTTGTTTGATCTCATCTGTAGACATTTATTATAACTGGGGATGTCAAACAACTAATTTTTAAATGTAATTAAACATAGGCTGTGAATTAATCAAAATTGATCACTATTTCCAAAAATGACTGAAAAAATAAGTTGTCACACACTCCATGGAAACTTTCAGAGAATCCACAAATAGTGGCTTTCAAATTGTTTTGTTACTTTTTGCAAGTTTAGAAAAGCAGCAGATGAGACAGCATGTCTGATAATTTAGTTTTTCATCTGATAATATTAGAACGTGTCAGTAATGTCTGAGGGGCTTTTACAAACACTGTATAACTAACACTACTGGAGAGGGTGTGAATTACACAGAGGCTTCTGGGGAGCCCAGTTATTGGGGGGGCGGCATTTAGCCTTGGCCCCCAAAATGTCTTGAAACGGCCCTGGGTGTGTGACTGAGTGTTGAAGGTGATCTGAATAGTATCAAATTTATAAATATGACATGTGTGTAACTTATTGTTTTATAGGTAAAAACGTGTAGTGGAGATAAATCTACCTACATTTTACTTTTCAACACTTTGTTTTGTTTTCTTGTTTTTATTTAACTATTTTCCTGTCCTGTCTGTCTCTCATCTTCCTGCATCTCTTCTTAATTCTCCAGAAAAACTGCTGCCTGGATTCTTACTTTTTCACCTCATCATTTACTTCTGAGCAGATCAAAGGGATCTCCTGACCGCAAAGCGCAGAGCGCGTTTTCGATACTGCGTGAGGTGACATCACCACAGCACAGGTGATGAGCTCCGCAGTAGCAGAGCGCTGCAGGCACAAATAAGACAGAAAATAGACAACATGTGCAGACATGAACGATCGTGTGCTAATTATAGTTTTTTGGTTGCGCCACTTTGAGAATGGACCGTGCGCTGGAAGCAGCTGCCTGGATCGCTGCGCAGCAATGCGCTGTGCCGCTCTCTGCTCAAAAGAGTCCAAAAATGATATAATATAGAAAACTTTTTTCCGGTTCCCCTGGATGTGTAGGATATACAGCTCCCCCATAATTCGATCCCTGCTCCTGGATGAAAAGCCGGACATTTTCATCAATACAAGAACCCGCAGTCTGGACGCCCGGACAGAGAGTGAAAAGTGGACACGTCCGGGGAAAACGGAACGTACGGTCACCATAGTCCTCATAAAGCGGGAAATTATAGATACAGTATTGTGCTCGTGCCCTGGGCCCTTTAGAGTTCGTGGGCCCTGGGCAATTGCCCAGTTAATCCGGCCTTGGGCGGAACCGGTTCGCAGCAGCGCGAGTCCCCCCCGCTCATCTAATAAGCGTCGCGCTCACGACTTTAGACTCTTTTTTTACGAGTTTAGGGCATGTCTAGCCTGTGTAATAATCCGGGACTTGGATGAATCACTTTTGAAAAGTTTTTAATTTACCCGGACACAGAGTTCTCTCCTTCCTCGCTGATGATCCCGACATGCTTGCGTTTAAGACGCTGCATCATCCCGTGCCATGCTAAGTCTGACCTAAACGTTGCAGGTAACGAATGTCTTCGCCTGATTTAACTGAAAATGCTCCCAAACTTAAAAAGTTTTTACTTTTTTGACTCTCGCTGCTTCTGCCATGTTCCTTTTCCAAACACCTGCCGGCTCTCCCTTGCGCTGATCTGCCGGCTCTCCCTTGCGCTGATCTGTCTGCGCGCAACGGCGGGCGGGAAGGGGAGGGCGCTTTTGGAAGAGTTGTGCGACACAACGAATCGATGACGCAATTCGTTGCCAACGCTTTTAGTAATCGATTTTCATCGAATTTATCGATTCGTTGTTGCAGCCCTATATATCGATATGCAAAATTAATTTATTTAAATCCACACCAGACACGTGTTTTTGGCACAATCAGTGCAGCATGATTTAGCATTGAGAATAATAAATAATCTGAACATACACATCTGAAATTGTCTCCTTAAGATGTTATTGTCAATTAGGCTGTAAATTTGTAAAAAAGATGGACGTTAGTTTTTGTGACATTGTGAGTCATCTTCAAGGCATAAAGGTTTATGCCCTGAAGAAGGTCGTACCAAAACGCGTCGGCGTTTTCTTGTTTAATAAATGAAATCCTCAGAGTGCCTCAGATCACCGGTTCTTCTTCCTCACATTCTACGATTTATTTGATGCTGAAGAGCACCTGAGAGTGAGACATACATTTTTTAAATATTCCCCATGGATGCGCTCACTTCCACCTGTTTTTGATCATTTTATTCATGTTTTCATAGAACAGATTAAAAAAGATCAATAAAATAAAAAGTCCAGTAACATTAAAAATAATGAAAAGCATCACTGCACATGACTGAGGAATACTGAACGTGAAAGTGGCACTGCTCTTAATTCATGCATCAGAGGGTTAAGTTGCTTTGTGTGTGTGTGTGTGTGTGTGTGTGTGTGTGTGTGTGTGTGTGTGTGTGTGTGTGTGTGTGTGTGTGTGTGTGTGTGNGCACATGGGGTACAACCACTACTGGTTCCCAGAGTTCAACCCTTTCTGCTGGGGTGTTGATGAGCAGGCTCCTCCGCCCAACCCCGAGCACAGCAACCCACCACCCCAGACCCCAACCGGACGGCCGGATCTCCCTCCTAGCCCCCAGCCCCAGGATGCCAAGCAAGAACAGAGGTGTGCTAAGACCCCTAGTCTCCCTCCGCCTGCTCCAATATGTTGTTAGTGAGTGCTGATGAGGTGTATTCCATGGCTGTAGTGAGCGGGCTGTGCGAGCATCGTCTAGCCTATGCCAGCTGATGCCACCAAACCTCCCCACTTGCACCCACAGCCCTCGGTGTCTAAGTGCAGTTTAAAATTGGAAGTGGGCACAGACACTTGGGATGAGGCTGAGAAATCCCCCTGCCAACTGCTGTTGAATGTGCACACTCCCAAGGCCCTAAGTGTGTGTGTTTGCGTGGAATGTCGTTGGTGGAAGTGTTTAAGGTGCAAATAAAATTGGGGGCAGGTTGCCACAGGAATGCGGAAATGGGGTCCATACCCGCACTCCCTGACTTGCCCACCCCCCAAGGTCCTATGTGCATGTTTGTGCGATGATGTGAGGGAGCCGGAGGAGAGAAATGTGTGGGGATGGGGAGGAATGGCTGGTTGGGCTTAGCCCTCCAGGGAGCCAGCTCCCCCACTGGCCCCAATAGGCACCTCTGTTGTCAAAATGCCACCCAGGGCATGGAGACCCCAGCCCATCCTGTCAGGGCGCAAAGAAGCATCATTACAGAGCCTCACGGAGTCCAAGGGCACCAACCCAGCCCCACCCCAGCAGAATATCTACACCCATCCCTGCATTTGCACAACTTCCAGATTATATAAGACATGGCATCCTGGTAAGGTTGGGTCCTCCCCATCCTGGACTTCCCCCTCCCCTGTGATGGAACAGTAGAGGAGCCAAGGTCTACCTGAGGCCCCTGAACCTGAGCCAGGCACTGCTGCATGTTCCTGCCTTCTTCCCGGCAGCATACATGTCAGGACCTGACCCCCAAGGCCCCGCCCAGATCCCCACACGGGGCAGGCCACCCCCACACCCCGAGCCCCCAGGCCCCCACTCAGACCCACCCAGGGGCAATGCAGCTGCCGGGCAGTGACCCATGGCCACCGCCAAGACCTCCAAGGGGCCCCACTCACAACCGCCAGTAGTCCACCCCCCGAGGCAACCCAAGCACCTCCAGAGGGGGGCAACGGCTGACAAATGGAGCCGGAGTCCGACTCTCTGCTGCTGAGTGAGAACTGCCTATCGCACTGCCTAAACACAGCATGACATCTTATGCCGTCTCTTTCTTGTTTACGCTGCAGCGTCATCTATCCAGGCATCACGCAGCAGCAGCACATTTACTGAGCTACAATCTCAGCATCTAGAACCAGGTGAGTAAGTTACTTGTTAGGCTATTTGTAATCAGCAGTAGAAACGGACTTTTTCAAATTAAACGGCTTATCACATATATCGATATGCAAAATTAATATATTTAAATCCACACCAGACACTTGTTTTTGGCACAGTCAGTGCAGCATGATTTAGCATTGAGAATAATAAATAATCTGAACATACACATCTGAAATTGTCTCCTTAAGATGTTATTGTCAATTAGGCTGTAAATTTGTAAAAAAGATGGACATTAGTTTTTGTGACATAGTGAGTCATCTTCAAGGTATAAAGGTTTATGCCCTGCAGAAGGTGGTACCAAAATGCATTGGTGTTTCCTTGTTTAATAAATGAAATCCTCAGAGTGCCTCAGATCACCGGTTCTTCTTCCTCACATTCTACGATTTATTTGATGCTGAAGAGCACCTGAGAGTGAGACATACATTTTTTAAATATTCCCCAAGGATGCGCTCACTTCCACCTGTTTTTGATCATTTTATTCATGTTTTCATAGAACAGATTAAAAAAGATCAATAAAATAAAAAGTCCAGTAATATTAAAAATAATGAAAAGCATCACTGCACATGACTGAGGAATACTGAATGTGAAAGTGGCACTGCTCTTAATTCATGCATCAGAGGGTTAAGTTGCTTTGTGTGTGTGTGTGTGTGTGTGTGTGTGTGTGTGTGTGTGTGTGTTCATTTTCTCACAGAAGAACCCAACACCAGCAGACTCAGTGCTCCAATCCAACAGCCTGAGGAGACATCATCATCAGCTTCAACAGATGTCTGTGAACATGTATGAGCTGCTGGCCCCATGGATCCTGCTGACTGGCCACAGCAGTAGAACAAAATGGAAAGTAGAACTTTCTTTATGATGACACTTTGATATTTAAGTTTTGCTTTTGATTTTGCATCCCCCCCACTGACATTTGCTCAACATTTTGAGTTGTTGGTTATTGTAATATTCTCAGGTTACTTAACTTTCAAGCTTACATTTATTCTTCAGGCTGTTGACTTTAAAGAGTTGCTGTGTGAATATTTAAAATAAAAAATTAGTAACTAAGGAATAACTGTGGAGTTACTTTTTCCAATGTGTGGTGAGTGGGTGGACTTGGGTTTGGGTGAGAGGCATGCAGGCACGGGGGGGGGCACATGGGCAGTCTCGCCTTGGGCACCAAATTACCTAGAGCCGGCCCTGGCACCGAGCATCTATTGGAACCAGTTCCAACTGCTCATTTTTCCCGGAATCGCTCGTTTTTTTTATTTCGATTCCTAGCTTAGACTCCTAGAATGCCGACAGAAGACGAATCCGCGGCCGATCTCCGTGAAAAATAAACGTGATCTGCAAATTGTGATCAACGCTTTTCAGAGCTGATCACACCAGCTGTCTGTGTGCAGCACCGAGTCCCCCCCTCCCCCCACCCAGATATAAACAACGCCTCTGCCGAACTTTTACTTCGTAATGTAAACGTTAACTCCCGCAGCATAGAGGAAACTTGTTAAATACGTCAACACGGTGGATTTAATAGAAGCTTTAAAGAACAAACTCTGGACGGTGTGAGGCAAGTTTGTCTCACTGCAGAAATAAAAACACACACGGAGCGTCAGCAGTCAGACACGTGAGCGTCAGAATAATTAGTCATCATGTTAGAGCAGCTTCTCTGTGGTGGACCACACCAGCTTCTGCCACAATAAATAATTATAATAATAATAAAAAACACTCAAAGTAGTGAACATTTTAATTTCCTTTCTGAACTATCTCTGTTGAGAGTTTTAATGTTTAAAATCTGTTAGATTGTTATTGACAGCAGCTACATTTAAGTTTCACTTCCTGTTCTGACTGACCTGTGGTTAGCTGGCTCATGTAAAACACGTCATGTCTTCAATGAATCTGAATCGGGAATCGATAGGAACCAGTATCGAAACGAGGAATTGGAATCGGAATCGTTCAAAATCAAACGATGCCCGACCCTACTGTCAGCCAAAACCGGCCCGCCAGCAATAAAATTCAACCCAGCAAATTATTTTGTATTTTCACCATTTCTTAACTTTTGTTTTCTTATTTATTGGCTTTCATTTATTAATTATAAGCTCTTTGGAAATGCTTTCTGAAAAAGTTAGGAAATAATCAAAAGATAGGTTAGGTTAATAAATAAGATAGATTACAGTAATAAATAAGATAGATGGATAATGGATTGATCTTGTGAAGGAGATTTTCAACATTAATAGTACCAGATACAGTGTGTAGAAGAAGGTAGCAGCAGCAATGGAACAGCAGTTTCTAATTATTGTATTGACATAAAAACAATTAACAGACTGAATAAAGTACAAGTCAGGTTTTCTTTGCAACAGTTACAGATGAAAGGTGATCCCACGTTGTCTCGATTTGTCACAGCGGCGATTCGAGCATCCATAAGCAGCACAAAAGTCAGGCATGTTGACCCTCAAGCTTCACAATTAATAAAAGTGTATTTCTGCCAACATAAATGCAGAAATGTCCTGTTTTAATATATCCCAATATAAGTTTTGTGTAACAAACCAAGATGCTTAAAAATTACGGGCAATTAAGCATTAATTTACTTAAAATAAAACGAGCGACTCCCACTGAGGTAAATAGTCAACTTTGTTTTGCTAAGCAGTGCACCCACAGTAGCCTCGTCATCTCTAAGCCAAGTTATGCTTGGTTTATGCTTGACGCATTCACTTTCCGCTTGGTGATGCGGCTCGCGGATAGAAGACGCTTTTAAAACTTGCAGCGTTTATGGTTCATGCGGCTTGTCTCTGCGGTGAGCCAATATTCTCCCAAACTGTAGGGGGCAGCATGGAGCTCTACAGCATGCATCCAACACTACACCATAGTAGAAGTAAAAATTACTGTTTACAACATGGCATTCCAGCATTTTTTAACAGTGTCCTCGTCTTTTCCGACAGTGCGAGCTATTTCTCTCCAAGAATTATTAACAACATGTTGATCACGGTGATCTCTGAGAGCTGAATCATACAAATGTCTGTATTTATGCAATAAAGAGTAAAAGCTGGAAAACAGCAGGCTCGATTAATTTAATATTAGTTTTGTGACATTGTAATGTGCCGTGTGGAATAACCTGCTGGGAATACTTTGTATAGAAAAATACTTTGATACTATAATACTGTAAAACCAGACGTGATCATGGAAACACATGACCTTCATAATAAGTACAGTAACTTTGAAGATGCTCCAGTGAATGGGGGGAAACAATTTTTGACGGGGGTAACTACTTTGGCACAACACCGGGAACACGCAAATGAAGGGCGCAAGGGTGCAAGTGCAAGTATTGGGATTGGGCCCGAGTCTGTCGAATATCCAACGTCAAACTAACTCCACCGAGGTCCAGAAGGCGAATAGATGAACACGTGTTAAAAACTGTAACTTATTTATCCTCTGAAACATCTCTTTGATGAAGCATGCTGATAAGAAACGTCTTTGTTGTATATTTTAAAGTAGTCTCGTCACTCATAAGTTTGCTTCGCGTGCTGCTGTGTGGAATGGTGCGCGTCCCCGCGACAAGGCACGCTCCTCTCGTCAGGGAAGCTTTTCTCGGCACAACATCCCGCCATGTTTACCATAAGTAACCAAATCGTAATTACTCACCTTCTGGTAGTCCCGCCTGAACTGCTGCCCAGACACGTAGCGAACATGAAGTTTGTAGTCATGCAGGAAGATATTATCAGTTGTGAAGCAGCTACACAGATAAAACTGAGGTTCCCTGTCTGTCTCGGTCATCTTTTACCACAATTGCTCAAACATAACACACACAAAAAAGCATTTCCGGTGTCTGAGTTCCCCTATCGAGATGCATACCACGTCATGGAGTCAAGTAAAAAAGGTAAACCATAAACGTGGACGGTCCTCCAGCTACTCAAACACGTCAAAAAGAGCGTGCTCAGTGCACAACTGCACACTTTTCCCATCACCCTACCTACGGAAGCCGTGAGAGTTAAAAAAAAAAAAAAAGATCTGGTTCATTTTCTTGATTTCATGTTAGTTAATTGTAAATTCAAAAGACGTTTTAGTGCCGTGATACTGTAGACCCTACCAACTGCTGTATTTTCAGATTGCAATAAAAAGTGTAAAAGTTAAATATCTTTGCAGGAATGGACAACTATGGATGCCAATTTCTGCCACACTGTCCAAAACAAATTACCCCTGTAGCATACCGGTGAAATATGTTTCTTTACATGTCTTCTAAAACTCATAAGATTGAACATTCTGTCATCGAGCTTGTTCAGTGACTGCTGGAGATAGGCACCAGCCTGTTTCAGTGAACTGAAGGTTGGACCCCCCTCACCACCACCACCACCACCACCACATTTCAGTCCAGAGCAACAAACAATAGCAAGCACTTACACTCATTAAGCAATTGTAAAGCAACTCTATCCATCCATCTATTTTCTTCAGTTTTTTCATAATCGAGTCCCGGGGGCAGCAACCTAAGCTCAGAGGCTCTCCACTCCCCAGCTACTTGGGCCAGCTCCTCTGGGGAATCTCAAGGCATTCCCTGGTCAGCCAAGAGACATCTTCCCTCTAGCATCTTCCATACAGTCTCCTTCTGATTGGACGTGCCCAGAAAACCTCACCATTTTCTAAGTTAACACACATTTCTTTTAACAACGGTAGTTTTTGCATCTTTACTGCCTGCTTCAGCCCTCTCCCCCTCCCCCAGCGCAGCGGCCGCAAACTCACCGATGCGAGACAAGAGGAGGAAGGAGACAGGAGACAAGAGGAGGAAGGAAACAGGAGTCAATAGGATGAAGAAGACAGGAGACAAGAGGAAGAAGGAGACAGGAGTCAAGAGGAAGAAGGAGACAGGAGTAAAGAGGAGGAAGGAAACAGGAGTCAAAATGAGGAAAGAGACAGGAGACAAGAGGAGGAAGGAGACAGGAGACAAGAGGAGGAATAAGACAGGAGACAAGAGGAGGAAGGAGACAGGAGACAAGAGGATGAAAAAAACAGGAGACAAGAGGAGGAAGGAGACAGGAGACAAGAGTAAGAAGGAGACAGGAGACAAGAGGAGGAATGAGACAGGAGACAAGAGGAGGAAGGAAACAGGAGTCAAAAGGAAGGAAGGAAACAGGAGACAAGATGAGGAAGGAGACAGGAGACAAGAGACAAGAGGAGGAAGGAAACAGGAGTCAAGAGGAGGAAGGAGACAGGAGACAAGAGGATGAAGGAGACAGGAGTCAAGAGGAAGATGGAGACAGGAGACAAGAGGAGGAAGGAAACAGGAGACAAGAGGACTAATGAGACAGGAGACAAGAGGAGGAAGGAGGAAGGAGACAAGAGGAGGAAGGAAACAGGAGTCAAGAGGAGGAAGGAGACAGGAGACAAGAGTAGGAAGGTGACAAGAGGAGGAAGGAAACAGGAGTCAAGAGGCGGAAGGAGACAGGAGACAAGAGGAGGAAGGAGACAGGAGACAAGAGGAGGAATGAGACAGGAGACAAACAAAAAACATGCAGATATTTCTTCTTTGCAAACATTTCAATAACTGTATAATATTTTAAATAATCCTGAATTACTTTCTGTTGTAGTGTGACAGTGGGATCTCTTTTACAACAGACTCTTGCCCCCACTGTCCCACAGATTGGAAACATTTTTGTTAGTACAGACAGAAGAGAAGACAGGAGTGCTGTGAGGAAGAGAGAGACAGAAAACACGGAGAAAAGAGAAAGGACAGAGGAAGAAAGACATATAAGTGAGGCACAACAGGAAAATCATCAGGTGTGAGTGTTTGTGATTAGGTTACAAAGCTATTTTGACCCGGAGGTAAATGCTTTTGTATCAACATAAGTAAGCAGTTTTTAATATTCACAACGTTATGAAATGTCTAAAAAGTGCTACTGGGTGACAGTAATGTTGAGGGAGGCCGGGTGGGGTGGGGCTGGGTGTGTGTGTGGGGGGGGACGCTAAGCACATTGTGCCCAGGGGCCCCTGCAATGATAATCCGGCCCTGCAGGGAGGCATTCAGGAGACATCCTAATCAGATGCCCAAGCCACCTCAACTGGCTCCTCTCAATGTGAAGGAACAGTAGATATACTACAAGACCCTCCCAGATGACACTGCTAAGTCCTCACCCTCACCACAACGGAGTCTGGGTGCTGCACAAATCCTCTTATTGATCTCATGCTCCATCTTTCCCTCATTTGTGAACACGACCCTAGATACTTAAACTCCACCACTTGAGGCAAGAACTCATCCCTGACCCCGAGTAGGCATTCCACCATTTTCCGACTCAAAATCATGGTCTCGGATTTAGAGCACTACCACTCAGCAGCAATCCAGGCCTTTATGTCTTTTGCCCGGGTGAGACGCTTTTGATCCTCTCTCTTGTTCAAGAGCGGCTTGACAAATCGAATGCGACAGCTGAAACCCAGGTCTTGCATATGTCTGTGTGTGGTGGTTCTTGCTAGCCTGGCCTGCCAGACTCATCCTCTGTTTAATTCTGCACAGAGAAAGAGTCTGGTAACTCAAAGGCAGAGAGGCACTTGAGGGGCGGGACTAGGCAGCTCAAAAATAACCAATAAAAAAAAAGACGAAAATGCAGACTGTACCGCGTGACACTGTAGTTTTTTAGCTGTAGTCAAAAAAGGTGTCTGGCAATGGTGTAAACATCTTTTTTTTTAAGAAGAAATGCTTTTGGCACTTCTACTTATTGTCGTTTTAAAGACATTCAAGTCATTTAGAACAGAGGAAAGAGCCGCAGCAAACTCCGCCACTCTGTTGTTTGTGAGAAACTGAGCGTCACTGTGTGTGACGTCTGTGACACCGTAGTTTTTTAGCTGTAGTCAAAAATTGCATCTGGCGTCTGCGCAAACATCTTTCTTTAGAAGAAAGGCTTTTGGCGCTTCTATTTGTTGTGGTTTTAAAGACATGTTCAAGTCCTTTAGAACAAAGGAAAGAGCCACAATGAACTTCACTTCAGTCGCCATGTTTATGACAAAATCGGCGTTATGGTGTGTGACAAACGCTACTCAGCACTGGTTGGCTTGGTTAGGATTCTCAGGGGGTGGGGTTATTTGAATAGTAGAGTTCCCAGACCCTTTCTCTGTGCAGATTTAAACAGAGGAGGAGTCTCGTAGGCCAGGCTAGGTTCTTGCAACACTGACTCTAGCTGCATTCCACTCTTGTTGTAAAGAGGAGAGTCTGGGCTTAATTTAAACAGTTGCTTCTCTGGATATGATCATGTTGCATTGTTGCTACTGTGTTTTTCTCTATATATAGCTTTAGCTTTTTTCAGCCTTTTTATTTAGTGTCAGAGTTGAGGTAGAAAACGTGGATTTTATCATAAGGATGGTATTTTGGCATCTCTTGGTGGTGATAGTAGGTGGTTAGTGCACCTAACATCTATCTACAGATGGCATAAATGTGCCCCACCAAAAAATATTCATCAGCCACAACTGCAGTGTACACTCACTGGCCACTTTTTTGGGTATACCTTGGTAGAACCGATTTGAGCCCCCTTTTGTCTTCAGAACTGCCTTATTCCTTTGTTGCATAATTTTAACAAGGTACTGGAAACATTAAGAGCTCAGGAGGTTGAGCTGATTGTCCAGCAATCGGAAGGTTGCAGGTTCAAGAGTCCTGAGTTCTGTGTCCTTGGACAAGAAACTTAACCCACCTTGCCTGCTGGCGGTGGTTGGAAGAACCAGTGGCATCTGTGCTCAGAAGCATTGCCTCTGTCAATGTGCCCCAGGGCATCTATGGCCACATTGTAGCTCATCACCACCAGGGTGTGAATGGATGAAATATACACTGTAGTGTATAGCCCTTTGGAGTCCTCTAACTCTAAAAGGTGCTATACAAGTGCGGGTCATTAACAATCCTCAGAGATTTTGGTCCATTTTCCACTTTGGTACATGTTATGGCCACCAGCCCATGGCCTCTTCAGGTGCAGGAGCCAGGATCACCCAGTCCCAGTGATCAGCCCGACACCGCCCCTCCTCCTCCTCTCCTCCTGGCTGGTGAGGAGCACAGCTGAGCTGAATCCCTCTGATGACCTACACCTGGGATAAAAAGGCTGTGCCTCCAGCAGTCTGAGGCCCTGTCCACACGTAGCCGGGGATCTGCCAAAACGTAGATGTTTTTTTACGTTTTGGCCTGTCATCCACACGAAAACGGAGTTTTTTCACACGAAAACGGATCTTTTTAAAAACTCCGGCCAAAGTGAAGATCTGTGTTTTCTCCGTTTTGGGTGTCTGCGTGTGGACAGACAAAACCGTAGTTTTAAGGTCTGCAACGTCACTTTCCGCGACAAAAAAATGCTGACATCACGTGTGTGACCTGTGTTTACACTAGCCGACAGCATGGATGCCCTCAGAGCTTTTTTTTTTTTGAATACGCTTTATTGACAAAGCACAAAATGCAATTACAAAGAAATAACAAACACAATGTCAGGGGGTTTCTATGGGAAAACAGAACAGTCTAACAAAGAATCGCATGATATTGAACAGGGAACATACGTTTATGGTTTTGACAGCTTTCAAATTTTGAGAATGTTGTATGGTTTTTACTGTATATATTGTCTGGTTTCATTCAAAAAGCACCGAAAGGAAGGTTTTGCACTAGAAAAGTTTGACTTATGTATATGAAATTTAGCTAATAATATCAATAAATTAATCAAATAAAATTCCTTTGCCCTGTGCTTGGGGTACTGAAAGAAACCAAATAATATTTCCTCATAAAAAAGAGAGAACTCAGAAAAGATTAAGGAAACAACAAAAACCCTAAATTCTTGCCAGAAAAGATTTGTGTATGAGCATGACCAAAATAAATGAGAAATATCTTCCTTCACACAGTTACAAAATGTACAGTTAACATCAATGTCCTTTTTATACCGTATAAGAAAAGATCTGGTTGGGTAAAAACGATGAATAATTTTAAAAGATATTTCCTTTACTTTGTTATTTTATAGAAATTTTGACGGTAAGGTCCAAATCTTCTCCCATTCCAGGTCCTGGTATTAGTTATTCCAGTAGGCGACAGCCGTTGGGACACAAGTTCTGTCTTTTTGAAACAGAGTTCGTATTTCACGGTTGTTTTTCCTCTTTATAGCGGTAAAACACACCTGACCAACGTAAATAACAGTAGGATCCAGCGGTAAGGGGGTCAAATCATTAACAACAGGATCTCTAAACAACATTAAGACCCCAGCAGGGATAACATCAAACACTATGGCATATTCCTTTGGTGTAACAGGAACACCATATGTATTCATAAATTCTGAGCAAGAGAGTAAACCTCCAACAGGATTTATAAGTTGTGCAACACTATGAATCCCATAATCAAACCAGTTACTTAAAAACACAGACTTATGTTTGTATAAAATGTCTCTATTGTTCCAAATATAGTATCTATGTGGAGAAAAGTTGTGTTTATAGATCAATGACCAGGAAAGAAGCATTTGTTTATGAAAGTTGGACAGTTTTAGAGGGATTTTATCGATATTGTAATTACAAAGCAAAAGGAAGTTAAGACCACCAATTTTTGAAAAAATATAATTGGGAATAAAGTTCCAAATTGAGGTTGGGTTCCTGAAAAATTGTTTAATCCAGTTAATTTTAAACACATTATTTAAAGAGGAGAAATCCAGAAAGTTTACTCCACCATGTTGGTATGAGTTGGATGAAACTGATCTTTTAATGTAATGAATTCTATTCTTCCATATGAAGTTATAAAGAAGTCTGTCAATATCTGCCAGGGTTTCTTTGTTTACATCAAGAGACAAAGCAGCATAAGTTAGACGGGATAAGCCCTCTGCTTTTGTCAGTAAAACTCTCCCTTTAATGGATAAATCCCGCTGCAGCCAAGCATTTAGCTCACGTTGTGTTTTGTCCAAAATTGGAGTGAAATTAAGGGAGCACCTGGTGGATTGATTTTTATTAATGACGATACCAAGGTAATTGACAGACTCTTTCAATGGGATGCCAGTGATAGATAGACTGCTACAATTTCTAAGGGCAAGCAGTTCACATTTGCCAATGTTTAGGTGGAGTCCTGAAGCTAAAGAAAATGCATTAATTGTGTTAATAGCCATTTGCACCTGTGAAGCATTTTTTAAAAAGAGAGTGGTATCATCAGCAAGTTGACTAATGAATATTTCTTTATCCGCAATTGTTATACCTTTCAGAGGACTGCGTTTAATATAATCAGAAAGGAGTTGGGCACAGATGAGAAATAAGTATGGGGAGATGGGGCAGCCCTGCCTGATACCGCGGTTCAAGTTAAACCTAGGTGACGTACCTGCTTGTAGTTTGATGGAGCAATTTGCATTTTTGTACATTGTTTTAATTGCATTCTGAAAATAAGAACCAAGGCCAAATTTGTCCAAAGCCTGAAAAATAAAACCATG
>SSNQ01000272.1:38495-50995 GCA_006942095.1 Nothobranchius kuhntae | reverse complement strand
CAAGATAATATAGTTTTTTTAAACAAGACGGGTATTATTGTCAACTTTTTTACCAGGGTTTACCGCTACACCGGTTACCGTGACAACCCTAAAACAAACTCAAAACATAAAAAAAAAAACGGTGTGTTGGGGTCCTTCGGGTCTTTTATTCAGTCTAGTAGAGGTGGTAGTTGGCCACACAGGTGCCTGATTTTTATTTATTTTTGTTGGTTTTTACAAATAGTTTTGGCCGGCGGCAGATATAGAAAAAATGTAATATATCTGTCGGCCTCTAATCTGTAGTGTGCAGTCATTACTATTAGTGGATTATAGTTGGAGTGACAAAACAATGGTTCAGTTCTGTGTTGTAGTTTTATTATGCAGCTGGTGAAGTAAATATACTTTGCATGTAGTGGATGTGATCCATGATAATACCAGATACTGACCCAAACCAGCAGTTACACACATTGTCACAAATATTTGTCACAAATATTGCATCAAAAAATGCCATGAATGAACATCAGAACCAGTCAGAAGGCAGTAACAATAATTCTAGTGAAGGACTTTAATGTTGTGCACCACATAGTTTCATCACCTCAACTTCGTCCAGACCCACACAGGTGGTACGCTGTAGAACCACATCAGAACCAGCTGGATTGCTGAAGTCCAAAACCAGAGGTCCACAATTGCACACTGAAAGAGCAAGTCATCCCCAAATCAACTTTTTTATCTGATAAACAATATAAACGCGTGTCTTAATCGTGCTGCAGACACGTGTAGTCAACAGTTTTGCACTTTAGTGCATTTTAGTTAAAATTTAAATATTCTGTCTAAAACTGTCAGTGTTGTGCCGTTGTCAGGTAAAAACTCTGCACTGCATTTGAATTCAAATCTTCCATCGCTATTGGCTAAGAGGTACCCTAGAACGTTAGCTGGTACCATATGATGTCACAATGTCATTTTGAGCCTGTGTGCGTGTGTAATTGTTAGCGGCTCCGCCCTCTCGGTCTGCTAGGCAAAAACATTTGTTGCATTTTTCAAACAGGAAGTGGGAGTGGAGTAATACTCTGGTAGGGGGTGACTTGCTCTTTAAAATAGCAATAAGCAAAAATTTCACAATTAAATAATCACAAAACAGCTTTATGTTTCAATCAAATTCAAAGTATGGTCACATTAAACAGATTTCATTCTCAGCCGACCGGGGGATTGTCAGTTTTTCTCCTTTAAAAACCAAAAGACAAGTTTATTGATGACAATCTGTGAGCCCGCAGGGTTGCCATGTCTGTGCCGAGCTAACACTGCAGCACCGCCGTTTGTACCGGTACTTTGACTCCAGCTGGCAAAAAGCTTGTTTTACTCTAATATTGGGTGAAGCAGGCTAGAGGCTAATGTAGAGCAACAATGCTAATGATGAATTATGGCTGATTTATACTTCCCCATCTGCGTGGGTACGGAGACACGCAACGCCATTATGTGTCGGTGAAAGGGTTCTCCGACAGGCCCACAGAGGCTATCAAACGCCACCGCTAGCTCGTGATTGGTCAGGACGCCCTTTCCTTTAATTTGTCAACAGCACCGCCATTGCCCCCTCTAAAAATATTTAGGGGCAGACACGGAACAGATTAAAGAATGCATCATGGAAAAAGTCATAAAATATGAATGTTTATTCACCAGTGACTGAAGGAGTACGATGATACACAGAGAGCATTTTATTTGTAGACTGAACAACGATAAACGTGGGTTTAGAGGTGTCGACCGAATGATGAGGTGGAGGAGAATGAGGGACAAATTTATCCATGTTTAAAAATCTCTACATTAAAACTATGTACACACACTAGTTAATACACATTTGTGGACTGGAATTGTGAATGTAATTGTGGCAGGATACCTCAGAAAAGCTCTACGCCCTCTGTTGTCCTGGCGGGGAATTATTTGCGGAGAGGTCTGAATGGAAAACATCTCCGTCAATGCGTGTGATGTCTCTGAACCTGAGCTGATGGAGAAGCATTAATCAGGCTTTAGAAGCAAATGGTTGACTGTAAAATAATCTCAAGCTACTTTTAAAAACACAAACTCGATATTACAGTGAAATGTGTGTGTGAAGTAAATGAGGAGTCAATCGTGTCGTTTTACTTCCTTTAATGTGTCGTTCAGAACTAGAACAGCAAGCTAACAGCAAGACGACAAACAACTGCTCTTCATCTAATGCCAGAGGCATACTACCGTAATATGTGTAGTAAGTGCTCCCAACCAATCTTACTGTATTAAACTCATCTTTGTTTGTGTTCCACAATCTTGTAGAAACAGCCATGAAACTCATGGAACAGGAGTGAGAGAGTGGCGTATTTATGAAAATGTGCTGCAGGAGCCAATTTGACCACAGGATGTGATTTTTACATATTGCACCTTTAACTCCAAACAGAAGTCAATGGAGCTCCTCTTAACTTGATGTTATGCTGCCTGATTGTGTAGTTGGTTGCACCGTTGCATAACAGCAAGGTCCAAGCTCAAGTCACCTACAGTCTGTGAGCCGAGATTTTGCTGCTTATTTGATTTAATCCATACAAGCCTGTGTCATGTAGCGATGACTTAATACCAGTCTAAATGAGGGATACCGTCTCAGTTTGTGGGAAAAGAAGGTAAAAACCTGGTTACCCTGGTTACAGATGACCACCATCTTTGTCATTACAGCATGTCTTTTCTTTGTCTCTGTTCCATCAGGTTCGGCACCCCTAAAACGATGGTGTGCACCCAGAGTCCTGACTTCTGTGACAGGGTGAGCCGCAGATGTGTGTAGTGATCTGGGTTTAGACGTGTGAGCTCTGATCACACTTTTGGTTTTCAGGTGACACAGCTGTTGTGTGAGAGGTGGAACCTGGTGCAGAAGGTTTCTCCTATGACTCAGCCTCAGCTCAACCCACTGCATGACAACACAAGCCCACAGATGAAGGAGGCCGTGGTGCAGATGGTAGAGGAGAAGCAGGAGGAATGGGATGACTTTTTGGACGCTTTGCTGTTTTTGTTCCGTACGTCCACCAACCCCACGACCAAGTTCACCCCTTACATGCTCATGTTTAACAGAAAGGCCAGTTTACAGAACGAGGTATGCCTAAATGACAGATAACAGCTTTTAATTGTTTTTCTGCTCATTAAATGTGTTTTTTCTTGTAGACTACACTCAACATCCTGGACTTTGGTGAGCCAGAGCAGGACACGTTTCCCACAAAGCAGAAGGCTTCTGAACACATGGCCATTATGCAAGAGCAACAACACGCTGTGAAGCAGCTGGTAATTAGTTTGGTTTCTGAGCTTCCATGCAGAAAACGTGCATGTGCACCAATCAGCCCTGAGCCAATCAGACCTGAGCCAATCAGACCTGAGCCAATCAGACCTGCACCAATCAGACCTGAGCCAATCAGACCTGCGCCAATCAGACCTGAGCCAATCAGACCTGCACCAATCAGACCTGAGCCAATCAGACCTGCACCAATCAGACCTGAGCCAATCAGACCTGAGCCAATCAGAATCTTGGTTTTGATGGTGGAAATCATAAAACTTAGGAATTGGCTTCAGGAGGTGGCATCATTCAAACGATACCCTCAATCTGCAGAAGATGGCAAAATTCCTGCATTAGAACATTTGATGGGGGGGGGGGGGGGGGTGCAGGTGAAAATGCTGGCCTGTTTTTAATGGGCGTGTCAAACTAGAGGAATCTAAAGAAGGAAGAAGAATAAAATAATTAAAAGTGGTTTTAAGATTAAAAAGTTATGTGAAAAATAAAATGTGGCACAAATATTTAGACATCCAGTGTCTGAAATCTGAGAAGAAAAAAAAAGAAACGAGCGTTTTTAAATGGAAATATTTATTGTCTAATGTCAGGGCTGCCCCTGGCCAAATTCTGGTGTGTGTGTGTGTGTGTGTGTGTGTGTGTGTGTGTGTGTGTGTGTGTGTAAAGGCCCAAGTTCACTGACAAACCGTTTACTTGTACTTTTTGAAATATGAGTCAGGTCCTCCTAAAGCCCAACTCTCACCAGCCTTGCGTGAACAGCTCCCCGCCCTCTATTGGGTGTAGAACAACCTCCCAGCAGTAAAAGAGCTCTCTCTCTCACTCACCTTTCATCGCTCAGTCTTCCTTTTCCTCACGATGGAGCCCCCGATACACAAATCTTTGTATCGGTTCCCAAAAGGCCGAACTCCCAGCCCTTTCTCCTCTCCAGTCCTCACAACTCTACCACCAAAACAATCCCATCACGCTCCAGCCTGACTCCATCAGCGGCTAGCGTGCCACACCTTCTCCGACACCACTCTTCGTCTTTGCACGGCCCGACTCCCCTCAGGTCACACCTGCGTTCTTTCATGTGTGGGTCGCCAGCAACTCTTCCGATCCCCCGCTACGCTCGACGAGCAACACCCACACTTCGAGTTTAACATGCTGGCTAAACGTGAAAACAGTCTTCTACACGGATCTCCTGTGTGGACTTTTGATAGGGTTGAGGCAGTGTTTACCTGTACATACTGCAAATCTAGTTAACCTTTAAATTATTTCTTTTGAACTAATTTAAGCACTTACCTAAATAATATCTGTTACAAATGACGAATGTTGTTTTGCATCGCTGGGAAAATGACAAAGCATGGCTCTATTTACGTTACATAGTAAATGTTTTGTCAAATCTACTTAAATTTTGTTGTTTTTCTGTTTGTGTGCTTGTGCTGCTTAAGGTGATCGCTAATATGAACACAACCTACAAACAAGAGAAGAAGAAGAATGCCAAACGCAGGATGCAAACCAAGTCTCCGGATACTTTTAAAACTGCAGAACCGCTTTTCTTCTCAGGAGACTCGCCTTCACCCAAAAAAGCCAAAGACCGCTTGTTTATGTCGTTTCCTGTGGAGACGGTGTTGTCTACGGAGCAGAGCAGTCCGGAGAACGTAAAAACTGAGCTGACGTATCGCTTGGCCGACTCTGACATTAACTGAAAACTACTATAGATGGCTGAGAGGAAACATCTGAGGAGCATCTCACCAGGAGTGGACTGGTGGAAATTGGCACCCAGATGTGGAGCAGATAAATTCTCACAGGAGCTGTGGAGGACTTTCAGAGACATCTCAGTCTCGTCGCAAACACAACAGTAAACATGTCTGAATGGGTTGGACCATCACAGAATTCCTAAGTTATTCTATATACTTTTACACCAAATAAATTATGTTCCCTTTTGTTAAAGTGTTCAAATAAAGGTAATAAATGATAAATTGTGCAATTTTTAATCCTGATTAAATGTGTTTCAAAAATAACTTCCTAATGTTAAAAACACAGACTAGAGCCCTGATAAGGCAACAAAGCAGTAAACCTCATTGATCTCCAGTCTATTTTTATTTTGGTTATTTGTCATGCTGTAACAGAAATACCAGATCCAGAATTCAGTAATTACTGAAGCTTTGCCTTTGATAGAAATATGTGAGATAAACACAAGTTGGTCAGAGAAAGTTGTCTTGTTTTATTCTATAACTGAACTTCATAGAACCATGACTATTGTAGACCCTAAAACTAAAGCTGAAATAGGTTATTTTAACATTTAAAGACATTTATTACAAGAACCTTGTATTCTACTTGGAGCTAGCTCTGTTTAAACGTCCATTCTAGCACTTCCACCTGTCGCTGCTAAGTCACAGGCAGCTCTTGAACGCATCTCGCTAGTGGGCGGGGTTACACCGTGGTCACTTCCGTGAGAGATGTTAAATCATAGTAAATATATATGATATCTATGTTGTACACATATGTGACACACCTATGACAGGCAGAGCTCAATGCCCAGGAAGACTCAGGGCATTCCGGTTTGAGCTTTAAAATCTCTTCATGCACTTCTACGATTACAAATCTAACAGAAGTTTGCATCTATTCACTAGACAAAAACCGAGAAGTGTGTCCGGGTACTAGTCAGGTCTGTGGTGAGTCCTCTGTAACACACACGATCTTTGACGCCGGCTTTTCTGCCTGCAGTTCTCAGGCGCTACTGTACGGACTCTGGGCTTCTGTCGTGGATGTGGGCGCGCTGAAAGGATCTTTTATAGGAAACAGAGACAAACAGCGTGGCTAATATTACTGTGAGCCGTTAGGAATCCAACTAACAGTGAGTTATTTATTACCTGTCGTTGCTAAGTTAGCTGTCGAAACAGCCTGCCACCTGCTAGTACTGTAATGTGGGTTCTCTGAACCGGTGTCGTTACCTCACGTGATGATGATTAGTTGACACGTTTTGTTTCTGTACCTTTTAGCTAGCTAGCTGGCTGCAGACGACCGGTGGGCCTTCAAAATAAAGTTTTAAGATGTAAAATATGCATAGTTCTTTATTTTTCTGCTCATTGAATACGTTTACCTCGTGTTAGGGTATTTGTAAACGTATGATCAGTCTGATCAGGCTTTGTGGATTTTAGTGTAACCACTAAGGAGTTTATTTTGAAAGCGTTTCTGGGACAGTGAAGGAGCAGCATTTCTGAGCTTTGACCCTTCTGGTTACTAGAATGGGCACAGAAGTGGCTGTGAGCTGCACCATGTTGTTCATTGTGCTGGACGTTCTCCTCACTACTGTCCTGTACATCCACGGGTCTCATCTGAGGAGATTTACTCAAGAGGCTCTGGATTTTAACATATTGGGGTCTGCCTTGGACCTCTGGGGCACCGTGCTGCTCAGAGCATCCTTCCTGTTGGGAGCCTCCATAGGGGTGTCATGGAACAAGCAGGAGGGCCCTTCAAGGGTTGCCAAGTTCGCCATCCTTGTTCTCCTTACCTTCATGCTAGTTATTACCTACAGCCTGGCCAAGCTCCTGATGCTGAGCGAGCAGGAGTCTCTCAACCACCAGCCATGGTCCCTCAGCCTGATATGCTGGACCTGTGCCTCCTCTCTGGGTGTCATTCTGTTCTGGAAGCAACTTGGCAGAGCATCAAACTCTGTGAGCAGTCTCAGCAGCAGACAGGGCTTTGAGGACACTGAGAAGCTGGTGGAGACAGCTGGTGAAGAGGAGAGGGAAGAAGAGAAGACCAACTCTCGAGCTACACTTGGACGCCTGCTCTCCTACTCTAGGAAGGATTCTGGGCTACTTTCTGTAGCAGTCCTCTTCCTCCTCATCTCTGCTTTGTGTAAGTGTCCTTCAAGCAGCAACAACCTACTTTTTAATGTGTTACAAAGAATAACAAGGCTAACATTCAGCTTGATTTGCTGTTATCAGCGACTTTTATCTATGAAGTATTTCTAAAAGGTTAGGATAGTTAAGACTATTGTCTTCAACACCTTGAACTGTGTGTGTGTGTGTGTGTGTGTGTGTGTGTGTGTGTGTGTGTGTGTGTGTGTGTGTGTGTGTGTGTGTGTGTGTGTGTGTGTGTGTGTGTGTGTGTGTGTGTGTGAATGAAATTTCGGCTTCAAATGACAAAAACAGCATTGGGAGCATCCAAAGCGTGGTCCGCAGGCCTTTTGTGGCTCCAGGAGGGATTAATATGGGCCTGCAATTTTGTATTGACAGCACAGGAAGTTGATGCAGATGTACTGAATTTTTTTTATACCTAAAAAAGCAAACTGGCAATATAGTAAGAACAAGATCTTAAGAATCAAAAGGTATTGTTATACAAAATAACCAAGTAGATGAGCAAAAGCAACCAAAACAAAAATAAACAATACCTGGTGTGAAAATAAAAGGTATTATGGACAGAGAGAACACGACGGAGTGGGTCACTGGCGATGGCGGCTAATCCCTACTTTCCATCAGACGCAAACAGCTGCAAAACATACTTCACGGCAATTAGCCACCATTATAGTGGGTGGGTTCCTTTCCACCTGCTGCAAAGTGTAACTTTTTGAAAGAGTCCTGGAAGCATAAAGTTGTATTGCTTATGTTTTGAGTCTATTTTATAAGCGCTACGCTCACAAAACACGTCAAACTCTGCATTTCAGATCAGGCCAGACAGGAAGTCAAACACAAAAGCAGTGTAAACTGGAAGATGGCTCAGTCATCGTTCTCTGTCCGTGGCCTTGGCGTTCCCGTTTTGTGTCGGGTAGAACAGCGCCCAATACAGTAGCTGGTTTTACTTTAGTTCAGCCTTTGCTTTTCCAGCGCGTCAGCTCACTTGGTCACGCCGTGTGACCACGCTCACCTCGATCTGTGGTTTCCTGGCCTCCGTGGCACATGATTAATGCCGGGCGTCACAGCTTGCATCTGTTCGTGTCTGGCTCCCAGTTCCATGCCAGACGACTCGGAGCTCCCATGCTCCCAAACTCTGTCCAGTCCAGTCAATCAGCTCTTCAACCCAGTGAGTCAACTTTCCACTCCAGTCAGCCACCTATCCAGTCGGTTGGTCAGCAGTCCAGTCCAGCCAGTCAGCCCCTCCAGTCCAGCCAGTCAGTTTTCCAGCCCAGTTGGTCAGCTGACACTCCAAGTCGGGTCCAGTCACAACTTGACATCAATAATGGAGAGGAGGGAACAAATGAGTGGACGGTAGAGGGGAGGACGGGTGCAGGTAGGGTGTAAGTTTAGAAGATGCTCTCTGAAGAGCAGGGTCTTCAGGAGTTTCTTGAAAATTGAAAAGGAAGCCCCTGTTCTGGTAGTGCTTGGAAGGTCATTCCACATTTGTGGAACGATGCATGAGAAGAGTCTGGACTGTCCTGAGCGTGGTGTAGGCACTGCTAGCCGACGATCCTGTTATGACTGGAGCGGCCGGGACGAGACGTAAGCCTTTGCAATAGGATTCAGGTAGATGGGAGCCGTACCATCTCAGACTTTGTATGCTAGTGTTAGCAATTTGAATTTGATGCGTGCTGCTAGCGGTAGCCAGTGGAGCTCAATTAACAGAGGGGTGATGTGTGCTCTTTTTGGCTGATTGAAGACCAGACACGTCGCTGCGTTCTGGACCATTTGAAGAGGTCTCACAGTACAGCCTGGAAGACCAGTTAGAAGGGCATTGCAGTAATTTAGGCGGGAGATAACAGTAGATTACACCAGGAGCTGGGTGTCATGTTGTGTTAGGTGTGGTCTGATCTTTCGTATGTTATATGGCGCAAAGCGGCATGAACGAGCAACAGAGGCAACATGATCTTTAAAGGTCAGGTGTTCATCAATCACAACACCCAGATTTTGAACTGCCTTTCAAGGGCCCAGAGATTGGAAGTCATTTTGGATTGAGATATTGTGCTGTATGAATGGTTTTGCTGGGATGACAAGTAATTCAGTTTTAGAGAGGTTGAGTTGGAGATGGTGGGATTTCATCCATTTTGATATGTCAGAGAGATAGTTTGATATTCGTGCAGAGACAGTGTGGTCGTCCGGTGGAAATGACAGAGCTGGGTGTCGTCTGCATAGCAGTGGTAGGAGAAGCCATGTGATCGAATGATCTCACCAAGTGAGGTGGTGTATATGGCAAAGAGAAGAGGTCCTAGTACAGAGCCCTGGGGGGCTCCTGTGGCAAGATGGTGCACGGTAGAGGATTGTCCAAGCCAAGATACACTGAATGATCGTCCTGGGAGGTATGATTCAAACCAGGCATGTGCTTTCTCTTTGATGCCCATGCTAGAGAGTGTGGACAAAAGGAAGCCATGGTTGACAGTGTCAAATGTACCATCCTAGAAAAACCTCGTCCAATCAATGTGCACATCCTGTTCTCACTGATTGGATAGAAATCCTTCCTTCAAGCTGTGCATGTTTGAGTGTGTGTGTGTGTGTGTGTGTGTGTGTGCGTGCGTGCGTGTGTGTGTGCGTGTGTGTGTGCGCGCGCGTGTGTGTGTGTGTGTGTGTGTGTGTGTGTGTGTGTGCGCACACACACGAGTGAATTGTGAACTGGCATTGTGATTTGATGTAGCCATCCTTACACTGACAAAAATATAACAAGTAACTTTTACTTTGAGTACATTTTGTTTACTTTACTTTTACTTGAGTAAAAATTTAGGCAAGTACTTTTACTTGTAATTGAGTAAAAAATTATCAAAGTATTGGTACTCGTACTTAAGTAGGAAATTTTAGTACACTTTCCACCTCTGCCTTGGAGTAGACCTTTCCAGGGAGGCCAAGGAGTGTGATCCTCCTATAGCTGGAATACACCCTCAGGTCACCCTTCTTAAGGATGGGGACCACCACCCCGGTCTGCCACTCCACAGGAACTGCCCCCGATGACCACGCAATGGTAAATGGTAAATGGCCTGTATTTGATATAGCGCCTTCTAGAGGCATGGAACCCCTCAAGGTGCTTTACAACACAATCAGTCATTCACCCATTCACACACGCATTTACACACTGGTGGGGATGAGCTACGATGTAGCCACAGCTGCCCTGGGGCGCACTGACAGAGGCGAGGCTGCCGAACACTGGCGCCACCGGTCCCTCCGACCACCACCAGCAGGCAACGTGGGTTAAGTGTCTTGCCCAAGGACACAACGACAGCGACAGACTGAGCGGGGCTCAAACCTGCAACCTTCCGATTATGGGGCGAGCACTTAACTCCTGTGCCACCGTCACCCCCCGTCGCAATGTTGCAGAGACGTGTCAACCACGACCTGTCTCTTNCACACAGACCAATATCTATTATGGACATCAGAACACCCCACCATACACAAAATGTCAGTAATCAGAACATTATATCACCGAGCAAACATAATAACAGAAGAGAGAGACCGTAAACAAGAAGACAAACACATACAACACGCTTTAAAGACCTGCAGATACCCGACATGGGCGATAAACAAAGGAAAACAACAAACAAAAACAGAAAGCAAAGAACAACCCAAAAAAAGAACCAGAAACCCAGAAAGACAAGAACCAAAACCAGTGATAACCCTACCATACATCAGAGGCATAACGGAAAAAATAAGAGCAACAATGAAAAAACACAACATAAACACACCAACAAAGCCATACACAACAGTTAGAAACAGACTAGTACACCCAAAAGACAAAATATCAGCTGGACAAAAATATGGAGTCATTTACGAAATCCCATGCAAAATATGCAATAAAACATACATAGGAGAAACCGGACGCCAACTTAATACACGGACAATAGAACACAGAAAGGAGTGCGAGAAAGAGGCAAATCGTAAACACACAAGAGCAGCAAAAGAAGAAGCAGAAAGTGCAATAAAAAAGTCAGCCGTAACAGATCATTGCTTAAGAGAAAACCATATAATGGACTGGGACAGCACACGGATCATAACCACCAAACAACAAAAATACAAAAGCAATCGAGATAAGGAGACGTGGATGTGGGACCATGAACAGGGACGACGGAGTTTACACGCTGGACCACGCATGGGACTGCATCGTCGGAGAGGGGAGAGCGGGCAGTAGAGGGCGACAACGTCCTCTGCTGCCCGCAGATAAACGGAGAAGGAAGTGACGCGCCACCATCAGCGTCAGCCTGAAGAAGCCGGCAGCCGTCGGCGAAGCTGTAGCTACAAACAGGTAAACAAAACTGTTTCTGTGTTTAAAAAAGAACGAAAGCATGGAAGTATTTTTACTTGTAATTGAGTAAAATTTATCAAAGTATTGGTACTCGTACTTAAGTAGAAGGAGTAGACCTTTCCAGGGAGGCCGAGGAGTGTGATCCTCCTATAGTTGGAACACACCCTCAGGTCACCCTTCTTAAGGATGGGGACCACCACCCCGGTCTGCCACTCCACAGGAACTGCCCCGATGACCACGCAGTGGTAAATGGTAAATGGCCTGTATTTGATATAGCGCCTTCTAGAGGCATGGAACCCCTCAAGGTGCTTTACAACACAATCAGTCATTCACCCATTCACACACGCATTTACACACTGGTGGGGATGAGCTACGATGTAGCCACAGCTGCCCTGGGGCACACTGCCAGAGGCGAGGCTGCCGAGCACTGGCGCCACCGGTCCCTCCGACCACCACCAGCAGGCAACGTGGGTTAAGTGTCTAGCCCAAGGACACAACGACAGCGACAGGCTGAGCGGGGCTCAAACCTGCATCCTTCCGATTGTGGGACGAGCACTTAACTCCTGTGCCACCGTCGCCCCCCGTCGCAATGTTGCAGAGACGTGTCAACCACGACAGCCCTACAACATCCATAGCCTTGAGATACCCAGGATGAATTTCATCCGCCCCCGGTGCTCCACCGCTGTGTAGTGGACTACCTCAGCAACTTCTGCCCCCGAGATTGGACAGTCCATCCCCAGGTCTCCCGGCTCTGGTTCCTCCTCAGAATACGCATAGGTGGGATTGAGGAGCTCCTCAAAGTATTCCTTCCACCGTCTGACTATAGCCCCAGTTGACGTCAGCAGCTCCCCATCCCCACTGTAAACAGTGTGAGCGAGTTGCTGCCTCCCTCTCCTGAGGCGCCGGACAGTTTGCCAGAACCTCTTTGGAGCCGATCGATAGTCTTTCTCCATGGCTTCACCAAACTTGTCCCACGCCCAAGATTTTGCCTCGGCAACTGCCACTGCTGCACCCCGCTTGGCTTTCCGGTACCTGTCTGCTGCCTCCGGAGACCCACAGACCAGCCACGCCCTGTAGGCCTCCT
>SSNQ01000272.1:1722-22993 GCA_006942095.1 Nothobranchius kuhntae | reverse complement strand
GAAGAAATAGAAGCAATGGAGGAAGAAAATAGGAACTTGCTTCATATTCACTCACCACTCCCCAGCCTAAACCCCAAAAAACTGAAACAAAAGAAGCAAGATGAGTTGAGCAAGCCAGGTGAGATTACCAACCAAGCCCCCACAATACGGGTGAAAAATTGAGTCCAACGGGAAATGAAATAAATTGCAGTTCCACCCTCATCCGCTGGGGGCTGGTGTCAGAAGTGAGCAAATCCTCATTGACTCCCATGTTAAAAATACCAATTTCACAGCAGAAATAAACATGTTTACAGCCTGGTACCAAAACATGTTTTTGGTTTAAATTATCTAGTTTACACTCATGACAACTCTGAGGGGAGTGAATTTTTTTCTCACTCTTCTGTTTAAGTGTATTAAAAGCCTAAAATTCTGTATAATTAATGAGCATCAGACCCACGTGACCGCAGAGCTAGCTCCGGGGAAAGGCCTCAGTAGAGCCTCGGTCTGGCTTGGAAACTGTTCGGTCATTTTCAGTCTCTCAACTTAGACCATTAGTTGTAGCAGTTGTGTGTTCTTTTTTGGATATTATTTGTGCAATTGCTGAACAAAATGACTTGCTGTGGCATTAATTGCATTAATAGAGCGTCCAAGGAGTCTCCACTTCATTTTTTTCGGCAAGTAAAATTATATTTATGTATTTTAGGTCACTGCCGAGCTGAGCTTAGATTTTATAGGGTAAAACCCCAGTGCATTTAACATATTGCTGCACTTTAGAAAATGGGTTGAAATATAACATGTTGGTGGAGCTGGGTTCCGACTATCGGCTTGTGGAGCTCTCGGGAGACCTCTGTTTTCCACCCAGTTCTCCCCTCCCCGCAGCTCGGCGCATCTCTGTCTGATCGCGGCTCCTGACTGCTGCGTGGGCTGCCGGCTTGTAGAGCTCTGGATGGAAATAGGGTTGTCACGGTGTGAAAATTTAACCTCACGTTATTGTGACCAAAATTACCACGGTTTTCGGTATTATCGCGGTATTTTTTTTAAACGTGCTACATTTTCACACAATTAAATAAACCCTGTATGCCAGGAAATATTGTCCTCAGTTTGTGTCTAAATTTTGCCTAAAATGTGTTATTTTGTAATTATGTTGTTTATTTGTTTACATCTTTCCTCTTTAGTCTTTAAAATACTAATATTTGCCCATAACTTCTTATTTTTAGTCTGTTTGATGTCATCATTTAAAAATATTAGATCAGGTGATACTCAGTACTCAAGTAGCCTTCTAATTAGATACTTTTTTTACCCTTACTTGAGTAATAAACCCTGTATCAGGAAAATATTGTCCTCGGTTTGTGTCCTTCCAGTGAGCTTTGCAGATGTGGGAAAATGTCATTAATTCATAATTATTCTCGGAGAGAGACCAACTCTTACCTACCCTGGGAGCCCCGTAATGCATAGCGTCATTTCAACATGGCGGTGTCCGTGACACGGTTTGTTTGCAGGTAGCGGCGCTGCGGCTGCTTTATGTAGCGACTCGTTGCATTCTCCCTCAACCCAAATCCTCGGATCACGCATTTTAGCTAAAACGCTAACGTTAACTAGCCTTGTGTTGACTGTAGAGTTGTGGGGGATGGTCACGCAGATGTGTCACGAGATTTGAAGCGTTGCTGCCTTTCACAGACACTTTTTCTGCACGTGCTGCAAACAGGATAGCCGTCTTCTATCAACTGTCCCTCGGCATTCTTCAGATATCCAAAAAATGCCCGTACTTCCCACTTTGTCTCCTTTGAGGCATAATAAATGTCCTGAGCTCTGCCGTCTCCTCCTTTGGCCATTATTTCAGCTTTAGCTTCAAGAAAGTTTTGGTTGTAAACAACAAAGTGCGCATGTGCCGCTGGCAACTTTTGCAGATGATACGGTGGCTGGTAAGGGTCACCGTGCCTACACCGCAGCCACGGTAATCCACCGAGATAATATAGTTTTTTTAAAACAAAATGGTAATTATTATTGTCAACTTTTTTACTGGGGTTTACCGCTACACCGGTTACCGTGACAACCCTAGATGGAAACCAATGTTTTCCACCCGGTCCTGCCCTCCCCGCAGCTCGGCGCATCTGTCTGATCACGGCTTTTGTCTGCTGCGCGGGCAGCCGGCTTGTGGAGCTCTGGGATGGAAACCTTTCCACCCGGTTCTCCCCAGTGGCAGCTCTGCGCATCTCAGATTGCAGAGGCACTTGCCTGCTGTGCGGCTGCCGGCTTGTGGAGCTCTCGGGAGACCTCTGTGTTCCACCTGGTTTTACCCAGCGGTCAGCCCCGCGTATCTCTGACTCAGAAGCTCTGGTGTTGTGTACAGTTAACTCCGGTTGTAGCTAGGTTGCTACCTCCGTTAGCTTATCTCCCACCTCTGCATTAGCTTTGGGTTAGCTTCAGGTTAGCTTGTAGATAGTTCGACCGGGTGTCGTCAGTTGATCCCAGCCTTACAGCCCCACCCTCAGCTCCACCTCTCTTACTTTTTGTGGAATTGTCTGGGCTTGTTGGAACCTGTGACACGGTCAAAATGGCGGTGGTGGCCACCTCCCATTTTTCTTCAAAAACATGTTATTGGAGGCTATGGAAACCCATTGTCCAATATTTATGTCGATGTTACCAACAAAAACATTTTAAATGTGATTCAACTACTGATAAAGAGATTTGATGAACACGATGACTGACTGACAGCATTTGAAAGTAGAATAGAAGCTAATACACAAGCAGTGTGGAAAATAAAGTAGAAATATGCAAAATGAAGGAAGAAATGGTGTTGATGAAAAAAGAAAATGCCTCTCTGAAGCAGTTGTGCTTGGTGCAAGCCCGGTACAAGAGAAGACGAGATCTTCGACTGATGGGCCTTCCTGAAAAAGACCAAGAGGATACAAGAGATCGGCATCCTCACTAGAGTAATCCCAGTGTCAGTGGAAAAACTACAGGACTCAGTAGACACAGTCCATCACTAGGGAAGAAAAACGATGCAACTACCAACAAGATGCCCAGACCTATCATTATTCAGTTTGCCTTGCGAACTGTTCGTGATGAAGTTTGGAGAAGATCCAGAGAGGCAAGAGTGTTCAGAGAGATGAACATCCAGTTTAAGGAGGACTTCTCAAAAGTGGATCGTGAGGCTCGTGCTAAGCTCTGGCCCAAGGTGCAAGAAGCCAGGAGGAATGGGAAGAAAGCCTCCCTAAGAGAAGGTTATGCACTCAGTGATGGACATAGAGTTGACCCCTAAGTATAGGTCAGTAAATATAACCTAGGCCTCCTTGGCTTACATTGAGCAAAAATATTAACATAGATTTGATATATTTAAGTCTATGTAAAGAAACACTCAGTTTTTTTTTTCAAGTAAGCATTTATGTTCAAACGAATCCTGCTAGTTAAATGTTTGTGATTTAAAGGCTAAAAGAATCCAAGCTCAGTTCAGTTAATTTGTTTGTTGTGGTTCTTACTATTATTAGACACTTTAGCACACACTTTGGGTGATTGGAAAATGAGAGGCAGGTGGGAGCAATTAACAGAGACACATGACTGAACAGAAAGGGGAGACCAGACAGGGTGTGACAGTACCCCCCCCCCAAAAAGGGCAGATCCAGACGCCCACAGGAACACAGAGCAGGGCGGGAGGAGGGGGACCAGGAAGGAGGGCCAAGAGGAATCGAGGGACCAGTAGAGTCCGGGGACCTGCGTCTGGGGCAGAGGAGGAGACGACAACGGGCTCTTGGGGGCCTGCGTCTGCGGCAGAGGAGGAGACGACGACAGGTTCTTGGGGGGCCTGCATCTGGGGCAGAGGAGGAGATGACGACGGGCTCTTGGGGGCTTGCATCTTGGGCAGAGGAGGAGACGACGACGGGCTCTGGGAGGCTCACGCCTGGCGAAGGCAGGACCGGCGGTGACCGGAGGCAGAGACGCTGGAGGAGACGTCCTTGACTTCTGGACTGGCAGCGGCCCCTGGACCGGAGGCGGCGTAGACCACTGGACTGGGGACGGCGTCGACCACTGGACCGGGGACGGCGTAGACCACTGGACTGGAGGAGGAGACGTCGACCACTGGACTGGAGGAGGAGACGTCGACCACTGGACTGGAGGAGGAGGCGTCGACCACTGGACTGGAGGAGGAGACGTCGGCCTCTGGACTGGAGGAGGAGACGTCGGCCTCTGGACTGGAGGAGGAGACGTCGGCCTCTGGACTGGAGGAGGAGACGTCGGCCTCTGGACTGGAGGGGACGACTTCAGAGCCGGAGGGGACGACCTCAGGGCCGGAGGCGTCGACCACAGGACCGGAAGAGGCGTTGACCACAGGACCGGTAGAGGCGTCGACCACAGGACCGGTAGAGGCGTCGACCACAGGACCGGAAGAGGTGTCGACCACAGGACTGGAAGGGGCGCCGACCTCTGGAGTGGAGGCGTCGACTTCTGGACATGAAGAGGCGTTGACTTCTGGACACGAAGAGGCATCGACTTCTGGACACAAAGGGGCTTCGACTTCTGGACACGAAGAGGCTTCGACTTCTAGACACGAAGGGGCGTTGACTACAGGACTGGAAGGGGCATCGACCTCAGGGCTGGAAGGGGCGTCAACCTCAGGGCTGGAGGCGTCGACTTCTGGTCCGGAGGCGTCGATTTCTGGACCGTCGATGTCTGGACCGCCGACTTCTGGACCCCCAACTCCTGGAGTGGAGGAGGAGCTGCTGCAGACGGGACCGCTTCCTTGGCTGGAGCCACCGGACTGGGCTCTGACATCTGGACAGGCCGGCCCCGGGGAAGAGCATCTTGGGTCACTGCTGGAACTGGAGCTGTCTGGAGTGGTGGTGCGGGACCGGGTGCTGACTGAACTGGTGGTGCGGGTAACTGAGAAACCAGGGAGGATAGATTGTCCAGCTGGAGCTCCTGGAGACTGAGGCTCTGATGGAGTCGGGCCAGCTCAGCTCGAAGACCGGCGAGCTCTGTTGGATGGACTGCGGGCTCGATCCTTTGTCCTAGAGACGAGGGAGCTGCTGACTGGACCGAAACCTTCTAAGGGTGATTTGGGGAGGATAGGGTGTCCAGCTGGGACTCCTGGAGGCTGACAAGTTGACGGATCCGGCCAAGCTCTGCTTGGAGGCCGGCGAGCTCTGTCTGATGGGCTGTAGGCGTGGTCCCTCCGCCTGCAGATGACGGAGGCGCTGACTGGACCGAAGACGGGACCGCTGATCTGACTGGGGGTGGGCCTAAGCTGGCGCGCCGAGCCGGGGCCGCGGCGAGCTTGCGGCTCCGTCCTGGGACCAGGGGTGACGGTGGAGCCCGGCATGCCTCCAACGCTGTGGGCCACCTCCAGGGGAGCACACAGCAGTTTGGTGCCCACGTAGCAGGAGTGGTCCAGCTGCGTCCCCCGGTCCAACCTCTCATCTGGCTCTGGGAGGGTGGAGGGGATTGTCGCGGCTGAGGTTCGGCGGCGAGGCGACGCCAGAGGAGGAGAAGCCGGCTGGTGGTTTGAGGTGAGAAACTGGAGCAGGCACTCCCAAGGGAGAACCTCCCCGCTGGATCCTTTAGGAGGTCAGTTCATTCTGTCACAACGTGCCGGTGGTGAAGCGGAGGCGAGGATCTACATGCCGGTGCAGAGGCAGGCAGGCAGGCAGGCAAACAAGCAGGAACGATTTACAAAAGGGTTTAAAATAAGAACACGGACTACTGAAACAATGAACCGACAAGAGACTTCTTCTTCTTCTTCTTCTTCTTCTTCTTCTTCTTCTTCTTCTTCTTCGAGTTTATTGGCGGGTGGCATCTAACTGCTAGGTGCATTTCCGCCACCTACTGTGCTGGAGTGTGAGTCAGAGTAAGAGCGGGGAAAAAAAATTCTATTCAACAGACCACTGTGTTTTAGATACCCAACAACCAACTTATAATTCCTTTCTTCACCATTTAGCAAATTCCTTACAGTCATCACTCCACCTCCTATGTCTTTTAATTTCTCCCTGAGATGTCCTCTACTTCCCTCATATTTTATGCAGTCACACAAAACATGTTCCACTGTTCCCCCACCCCCCCACCCCATATCCACACAAACCTGTGGGATGTTTCCCTATCAGATGCATCGTATTATTAAGCCCAGTATGTCCCAATCTTAATCTTGATATTATTCTTTACCGACAAGAGACACAGAACTGAAGGGGTTTAAATACATGAGGGCTGGGAGCTTGGGTGATTGGAAAACAAGAGGCAGGTGGGAGCAATTAACAGAGACACGTGACTGAACAGAATGGGGAGACCAGACAGGGTGTGACACTAGCACACCTAATTATAAACCACCCTCAAATTAAAGGAATCACTATGAATATGAATTTAAAATTAGTCAATTTGCAGAATTCACAGTAATCTTCTCAAAAGACAAATCGTAAATGGAAAAAAACAATAGATATAATATCAATCTTTTCTAAAGCCTCAGGATTATGTCTGAATTTTAAAAAATGTGAAATACTACCTCTTCATCCATGTGCTGAGAATATTATAGGCTCCATCCCTGTCAAAGCTGATGTAAAATACTTAGGACTAATATTGTCCAAAGATAAAAATAATACTAAAGAACTAAACAAAATAGATAGTATGAAAAGATCTCTCAACCACTGGCTCATGAGAGATCTCTCTATTATGGGCAGAATCTTATTAACAAAAGCAGAGGGCTCATCAAAATTAATTTATACTTGTTAGTCTCTTTATCAGTCTCTTTGTCAGTCACACGTTATGTATTGTAGTCTTACTTAACCGCACTTGTTATTGTGTGGATGCAAGTGTAGGACCTTGTCGTCAAAACATGGTGAACACATTGCAGGTTCTAGTAGACAACATAATATAACATCCATTCATTGTGCATATATTAATGAAGCATTTCATTATACTATAATGATTATAAGTAGTAATAAACAAATGTTCATTTAATGATTATCTAGATTATAAGACATAGAAGGAGTTCATATTGATTTATTAAATCATTCTTGAATTTAGCAACTGTTTCGAGCTGGAATTCTTCTGTGGAGGCAGGCAGATGAGACCTTGGGAAAGAAAGTTATTGTTTATCTTTCAGACTAGCAGAGTCTGAATCCCAGCTGGTGTGAAGGCCTACTCATTTTAAAAGGAACACAAATGCAATGTTGTGTCTCCTTTCTGACCAGATGTTGAATACAAGTGCTGGCCAGTAAATTAGAATATCATCAAAAGGTTGAAAATATTTCAGTAATTCCATTCAAAACGTGAAACTTGTACATTATATTCATGCAATGCACACAGACCAATGTATTTCCAATGTTCATTACGTTTAATTTTGATATTTATAGGTGACAACCAATGAAAACATCAAATCTGGTATCTCAGAAAATTAGAATATTCTAAAGGCCAATGAAAAAATGTTTGTTTCTCTAATGTTGGCCAACTGAAAAGAATGAACATGAAAAGAATGTGCATGTATAGCACTCAATACTTAGTCGGGGCTCCTTTTGCCTCAATAACTGCAGTAATGCGGCGTGGCATGGACTCGATCAGTCTGTGGCACTGCTCAGGTGTTATGAGAGCCCAGGTTGCTCTGATAGTCGTCTTCAGCTCCTCTGCATTGTTGGGTCTAGCGTATTGCATCCTCCGCTTCACAATACCCCATAGATTTTCTATGGGGTTAAGGTCAGGCGAGTTTGCTGGCCAATCAAGGACAGGGATACCATGGTCCTTGAACCAGGTGCTGGTGGTTTTGGCACTGTGTGCAGGTGCCAAGTCCTGTTGAAAGGTGAAGTCTGCATCCCCATAAAGTTGGTCAGCAGCAGGAAGCATGAAGTGCTCTAAAACTTCCTGGTAGACGGCTGCATTGACCCTGGACCTCAGGAAACAGAGTGGGCCAACACCGGCAGATGACATGGCACCCCACACCATCACTGACGGTGGAAACTTTACACTGGACCTCATGCAATGTGGATTCTGTGCTTCTCCGCTCTTCCTCCAGACTCTGGGTCCTTGATTTCCAAAGGAAATGCAGAACTTGCTTTCATCAGAAAACATAACTTTGGACCACTCAGCATCAGTCCAGTCCTTTTTGTCCTTGGCCCAGGCGAGACGCTTCTTGCGCTGTTTCTTGTTCAAGAGTGGCTTGACACACGGAATGCGACACCTGAATCCCATGTCTTTCATGAGTCTCCTCGTGGTGGTTCTTGAAGCGCTGACTCCAGCTGCAGTCCACTCTTTGTGGATCTCCCCCACATTTTTGAATGGGTTTGTCGTCACAATTCTCTGCAGGGTGCGGTTATCCCTAGAGCTTGTACACTTTTTTCTACCACATTTTTTCCGTCCCTTCGCCTGTCTGTTAATGTGCTTGGACACAGAGCTCTGCGAACAGCCAGCTTCTTTAGCAATCACCTTTTGTGTCTTGCCCTCCTTGTGCAAGGTGTCAATGATTGTCTTTTGGACAGCTGTTAAGTCAGAAGTCTTCCCCATGATTGTGGTGCCTTCAAAACAAGACTGAGGGACCTTTTAAAGGCCTTTGCAGGTGTTTTGAGTAAATCAGCTGATTAGAGTGGCAGCAGGTGTCTTCTACATATTCAGCCTTTTCAGAATATTCTAATTTTTTGAGATACCAAATTTGGAGTTTTCATTAGTTGTCACTTATGAATATCAAATTTAAATGTAATGAACATTGGAAATACATTGGTCTGTGTGCATTGCATGAATATAATGTACAAGTTTCACGTTTTGAATGGAATTACTGAAATATTTTCAACCTTTTGATGATATTCTAATTTACTGGCCAGCACTTGTAGATGATGAAAGGTCAGGCTGTACCTAAACTGACCATTGCTGGACGCTACATAATTAATAGGAAGACTTTATTTAAAAAAAAAAATGGTATGACAAAAAGGTTCTATACGTGACAGATTTGATGGATAAAAATGGTAATTTTCTACAATTTGAATGCGTTGTCCAAAAGTTTAATAGTAAATGCTCTTCTAGAGAGTTCAATCAAATCAGTAGAGCTATTCCACTTCACTTAAAATTCATGATTAAAAAATGTACTCATTAATTCAAATGTGTATATTAAACTTCCTTAGCTGAAATTTGGTGAATTTAAAGTGAGTGAACAAAACTGTAATAACAAAGTACTTGGAAGTATGTTTAACTCTCCCACTGTCTTTATGGGTGACCCCACGAGGAAAGTTGACCATTAAGCAAGATTGATGGTTTATCCCTTGAGGTCCACGTGGCAAGAGTGAGGTGGTGCTCACTCCTCACCCCTGCCACATGGAACCAAGGGATAAACCATCAACCCTGCTCAATGGTCCACTTTCCTCACAGGGTCACACCTATTAGACAGTGGGAGGGTTAAAAAAAGCTATTCTATGATATTGAAAAATCAATAAAAATAAAAAAATCACAGATAATGAAATTGCATTAACAAAGCCCTATTGCAGCTATCTTAAATGGCCAATTGCACCTAAGATGAAAGAAATTATCTTCAAAGTAATACATAATATATACAGGAAGTGCAGAATCATTAGGCAAATGAGTATTTTGTCCACATCATCCTCTTCATGCATGTTGTCTTACTCCAAGCTGTATAGGCTCGAAAGCCTACTACCAATTAAGCATATTAGGTGATGTGCATCTCTGTAATGAGAAGGGGTGTGGTCTAATGTCATCATCACCCTATATCAGGTGTGCATAATTATTAGGCAACTTCCTTTCCTTTGGCAAAATGGGTCAAAAGAAGGACTTGACAGGCTCAGAAAAGTCAAAAATAGTGAGATATCTTGCAGAGGCATGCAGCAGTCTTAAAATTGCAAAGCTTCTGAAGCGTGATCATCGAACAATCAAGCGTTTCATTCAAAATAGTCAACAGGGTCGCAAGAAGCGTGTGGACAAACCCAAGGTGCAACATCACTGCCCATGAACTGAGAAAAGTCAAGCGGGCAGCTGCCAAGATGCCACTTGCCACCAGTTTGGCCGTATTTCAGAGCTGCAACATCACTGGAGAGCCCAAAAGCACAAGGTGTGCAATACTCAGAGACATGGCCACGGTAAGAAAGGCTGAAAGACGACCACCACTGAACAAGACACACAAGCTGAAACGTCAAGACTGGGCCAAGAAATATCTCAAGACTGATTTTTCTAAGGTTTTATGGACTGATGAAATGAGAGTGAGTCTTGATGGGCCAGATGGATGGGCCCGTGGCTGGATTGGTAAAGGGCAGAGAGCTCCAGTCCGACTCAGACGCCAGCAAGGTGGAGGTGGAGTACTGGTTTGGGCTGGTATCATCAAAGATGAGCTTGTGGGGCCTTTTCGAGTCAAGCTCAACTCCCAGTCCTACTGCCAGTTTCTGGAAGACACCTTCTTCAAGCAGTGGTACAGGAAGAAGTCTGAATCCTTCAAGAAAAACATGATTTTCATGCAGGACAATGCTCCATCACATGCGTCCAAGTACTCCACAGCGTGGCTGGCAAGAAAGGGTATAAAAGAAGAAACTAATGACATGGCCTCCTTGTTCACCTGATCTGAACCCCATTGAGAACCTGTGGTCCATCATCACATGTGAGATTTACAAGGAGAGAAAACAGTACACCTCTCTGAACAGTGTCTGGGAGGCTGTGGCTGCTGCTGCACGCAATGTTGATGGTGAACAGATCAAAACACTGGCAGAATACATGGATGGCAGGCTTTTGAGTGTCCTTGCAAAGAAAGATGGCTATATTGGTCGCTGATTTGTTTTTGAATGTCAGAAATGTTTATTTGTGAATGTGGAGATGTTATACTGGTTTCACTGGTAAAAATAAATAATTGAAATGGGTATATTTGTTTTTTGTTAAGTTGCCTAATAATTATGCACAGTAATAGTCACCTGCACACACAGATATCCCCCTAAAATAGCTAAAACTAAAAACTACTTCCAAAAACATTCAGCTTTGATATTAATGAGTTGTTTGGGTTCATTGAGAACATGGTTGTTGTTCAATAATAAAATTATTCCTCAAAAATACAACTTGCCTAATAATTCTGCACACCCTGTATTCTGCTGACGAAACTCTAAGGGAAAGATTCAATTTTGAAGTTAATAAATGTGTTTTTTGTATGACAGAAAGTGAAACAATTGAACACCTTTTCTTCTCATGTTCAGTCACAATTGGCTTTTGGAAAGATTTTTATCGATTGTTAAATTTTGGGATAAATGATGCATGGCTTAACAATTCTAGTGTTGATATACACCAGGGGTGGGCAATTATTTTTTCCATGGGGCCACATGAGAAACAGAAAATATTGTGGAGGGCCAGGCCAAAAGGCTGAAGTCAATTATGCATAATATTAATGGTATTTCTTTATAAAAAGCAGTAAATACCATTGTTTCTTCAAGCTGGTAAGAGTAGACTATATGTTATAAATGAGCAAAAAGGAAAAAGTGAGGTTGGCTTACAAAAATGTGATTTATTCAAATTTCCCAAGGCAATGGTAAACAAAGTGTGCGCATTTGTGACTTATATTAGTTAACAGTTTCAGTCACATTCTACAGACACACAGCTATAAGGATGTCTGCGGCGGCGCGGACACATTGCCACCGTCATCACGTTATCTTGTGTGAAAAACACATGACCGCATGCCACATTTGGCCACTTATGAAGAGGCTCCCTGAAGCCAGCTCAGCTTTGCGAGAAAGTGACGCGATTGTTTTTTGAAACAGGCTTATGGGCTCGACATACGGGAGGCGACATCGCCTCTCCTCCATTCATTTTCAATGAGACATGCGCGGCAAAGCGATAATCACGGGTCTCCCTCCTACTAAGCGAAACGTGAAAAACGTGCGTGTGAAATTTTGTGCTCGTGCACGTGTCGTGCACAGGCGACCCAGCGACGCGATCCCAGAAAGTTGAAATATTTTCAACTTTTTATCGCTGTCGCTCGGACGAGGACCAATTAACGGAGGTTTCATTCACTGACCAATGAGCGGGCAGGATGCTCCGTACTCCTCCGAGCAAACATGGAGGAGAAGTTGATTATTATTATCTTTTATACAGTAAAATCAGAAGTAAGATATCCCATAACTCTAGCAGCACCTTGTGAAACATCATATCTACCGCTTTATTAACTCTGAACCGCTTAAATAACCTTAATTCCCTCCAACCTGACACAGCCAAACAAAACAACGGAAGATTCTATTTCGCCATGGAACAGAACGCGTAGACGGCTTTGCAGCTGGCCGCTGTCGCGGGTCGCCTCCCGTGTGTCAGGTAATAAAAGCGACAGCGACGAATTTAGCTGATCGCAGTCTTTTGTCGCCTCCTGTGTGTCGAGTCCCTTATGCAACGCAGTTGTTAGCTAGTTAGCTTAGCAAGGTTCATGGCAACTTTATAGTGTATGAAACCACCAGAATACCTACCGTCATTGCTGCAGGGTGCGATGATGCAGGGGGAAGCACGCTCTGAAGAGCTGCTCGGACACCTGCCCTGACGGCATGTTCAATTTCTCCTGCCTGAATCGAGCTGGCAGCCATGTCTGTCTTCTTCAGTTGTGACCATCGGTTGTGACTGGTCATTACATTTTATTACATGATCCTAGCAGAGAAACAATTGACAACACGATCAAAACAAGTAGTTTACTCAACAAATGTCTTAAAACTGATAGTGAAATGTGCTATTACCTTTGCTAAGATGCCCACTGAAGACTAGCGCAGTACAGCCAGTGTCCAGCGTGAAAGAAAGTGGAGTGAAAATGAGCGCAATTGGCCAACCTTTGTTGTGGGCGTGGTCACACATGGCAAATTTGCATATAACAGAAAGATTTAACTCAGATTTAGATTTAACATTTAGGTTTACCCCACAGTATTTTGCAAACTGAAATGTACGTAAAAATGTAAATAAAAAAATAAAGCATTAAAAAATAAAATTACTGCCAACTCCGGGTCGGGAGAGAGGTCCTACCTCAAGTGGAGGAGTTTAAGTATCTCGGGGTCTTGTTCACGAGTGAGGATAGGAGGGATCGGGAGATCGACAGGCGGATTGGTTCAGCATCTGCAGTGATGTGGACGCTGAACCAATCTGTCTTGGTGAAGAGGGAGCTGAGCCAGAAAGCCAGGCTCTCGATTTACCGGTCGATCCCAATCCTCACATATGGTCATGAGCTTTGGGTAATGACCGAAAGAACGAGATTGCGGATACAAGCGGCCAAAATGAGTTTCCTCCGTAGGGTGGCCGGGCTCAGCCTTAGAGATAGGGTGAGGAGCTCGGACATTCGGGAGGGACTCGGAGTAGAGCCGCTGCTCCTCCGGATCGAAAGGAGTCAGTTGAGGTGGTTTGGGCATCTGGTCAGGATGCCTCCTGGCCACCTCCCTGGGGAGGTATTTCGGGCATGTCCTGCCGGCAGGAGGCCCCCGGGTCGACCCAGGACACGTTGGAGAGGTTACATCTCCAATCTGGTCCGGGAACGCCTTGGGGTCCTGCCGGAGGAGCTGGTGGAGGTGGCCGGGGAGAGGAAGGTCTGGAGCTCCCTAGTTGGGATGCTGCCCCCCGCGACCCAGACCCGGATAAGCAGAGGAAGACGACGACAACAACAACAACGATTTAGATAAGAGTTTTAGATTTATATTTAACATTTCCGTTTAGATTTGATATTTAGATTTGGGTTTGGATTTAACTTTTACATTTAGATTTAACAATTACACTTGGCATTTATATTAAGGTTTAGATTTAATATTTAGTTTTAGATTTAAGATATAGATTTAGATTTAACATTTACACATAGCTTTTCCATTTAGATTTTACATATGCACTTAGCATTTATATATAGGTTTAGAATTAGCATTTAGATTTAGATTTAACCTTTAAATTTAACATTCTGATTTAGATTTGACATTTAAGTTCAGATTTAAAATTTAGATTGGCTGAAATTAAGCGATATTTAAACATATATTAAATGTGATAAAAGTTGCTAAATGTAGGAAAACTGAGCTAAATATATATAAAAAAATGTCTGCTAAATAATTTGCACCAGCGATTTACACTTGGCGCCCCATAGTATTTTGCAAACCGAAATGTACGTAAAAATGTAAATAAAAAATAAAGCATTAAAAAATAAAATAAAACGCGCAAATGAAGGGTGCAAGTGCGAGCCTAGGTCTCCAAGTGTCCCACATTTTCCCAAACCTGCTGCAGATGGTAAAATGTCCCCGATCAGCCACAAGGAAACAGGGTTTAACATAGTACGAAGATCCACATTTAACTCGACAGTTCTGAAAAGCTTAAAAACGCTACGTTAAAAAAACTTGAGCAATTAATTTAAATGACAGGACATGGGTTAATGTTAGAACGTGCATTCTAAATAATACTTTGAGTCAGTACGTCGTGTATTTATGTCGATGGTCATCACCCAGAACTTCACAATACTGATCATTCCCATTTTTCTGACAGTCCGTGAATTCACCACTGGGCCTGGATCCTTTCTACTTCCTGTACAGGAAGCGCAGTCAGCTGTCACACTCCGAAAGGCGAGCAGAGGAGAAGCACACAACAAGAGCTAAAATGTCGAAATTTTCAGACAAGTTCAGTGGGTACACGATGATTCAGCTCAACGAATTCTTAGAGGACGACGAAAAACTCGCCAGGATGGTCCAGGAGGTGGATGAGGTATGTTTATGCTCCTTGTAATCCGTCCTCACTCCTTTTTGTCGGTCACTGTTTTTCCGTCTGAAGCCTTTGTTGTTTTTCCGAAACACGCTCCGGCAGCCACGGAATTAGCCTGAAGTCACGCTAGCATCCAGTAATGTTTGTGGCTTTTAACACGAGTTACACCGTTACCATAGGAACTGGGCAGGAGCAAGCAGGACGTAGTTTCCCTTCTCCCTGGTCATCAGAAACCCGTCCAGAGTGTCGTGTGTGCGGACACGGGGCGCTAATCCCAGTTATTCTCGCGTCAAACCATTAAAACCATCGCAGGGATGGACAGGTGACCTTCGTCACTGTCATGACGGATCCACAGGGCAGGGGTTCGAGTCCAGCTCACACCGAGGTAAACTAACCCTCACCCTGAACTACACCACGGGCTCAGCACGTCACAGTCGAGAGATTTGGCTTCATAAACAGAAACTAAACAACACGACTTGCACGTCAAAGAAAGTTAAAAGATTTTTAACTCGGAGTCGAGTCTCTACTCGAGCCGTTCGTTGACTTTCTGGCCCAACTCCAGCAGCTTAATGACTCGGTTTATTTATTTTGTTAATGTGTACCTTGTTTGTGCCTCACCCTTTCACAGCCCTTACCAGGAAAAGGCTTTACTACAAACAAGGATTGCCACCACAGATCGGTGTTTTGTAAAGATCCTCATGCTGCTGAACCCTTCAGACACACTCCGGTGTGTGTGTGTGTGTGTGTGTGTGTGTGTGTGTGTGTGTGTGTGTGTGTGTGTGTGTGTGTGTGTGTGTGTGTGTGTGTGTGTGTGTGTGTGTGTGTGTGTGTGTGTGTGTGTTTTTTCAGCCTGAGCCGTTTCAGCCGTCGGCGGAGCTTTTCCACAGAGCTCGTTTTCATAGTTTTGGTTAAGTCTAAAGTCTTGAGGGGGAGAGATGCATTTCCTACTCCAGTTTCTCGCCAGCTTCATCAAACACTACCAGGGAGCAGGAATGTGTCTTGTTTGTCACAGTCACAGTTTTCACCAGTGTTGCCAGATCCAAAATCCCACAATATCGTACAGAGAGGCTTAAATTATCGTTTTTCAGTACAAATTATCGTACATTATAAATTTGATAATAACGTTCTATAAACGACTTCTCACTCCAATATAATATAACAAAGAAGGTGTTTTATATTGCCCTGTTTAAATAAACATCTTTAAAACCAGTAATATAATGCTTATAAATGTGCAGAGTGTGTCGGCACCACTCCGACCTCCACGCATTGACACAGTATGCACATTTGCGCAGTCCTGTTTATTTCATTTCTACAAAGGTTAAACGCACGCGACAAAACATCACAGCAGTGGAAAAACTGACCCAATAAATGACACAGCAGCCGACTCACCTAGTTGCTGATCTCGATCTCCTCATCTGATTCACTGTCTGTCGCAGCAGAATGCCTTTAATCACCTGTACTAAGTGGTCTGTGCTTCTCATTGCAATGTTGTGCTCGGCTAAAAAGCCACATAGCTTGATTTCAGCATTTTTCACATCATTTTCAAACTTCTCATTTTCATTAGTTTGTAGGAGACATTTATAAACCTGTAAGCACTGAGGTGAAATCTGACTTCAGAACAGTTTAAAATTACGTAATTGACTTGGGAAAGCCACAGCAAAAGATGGTGTTACTAGGTGCAATGTGAAATTATCGTACATTTGAGGATTTTTGAAACTATTGATCGTACATCGTACAGAGCCCAAAATTATGGTACAAATACGATAATTATCGTACATCTGGCAACACTGGTTTTCACACTGCCAGTCTAATTTCTGCCTGTTCTGTAAGAGCAGTGACTGGTGGTGAAAACATGACAAAGACCTCCGTTTACACTGGTGACTAGACCAGTGTTGAGGTGTGCCTGACACTTTACAGGCTGACACCACACCATACTGCCATTGGAGTCTCAGCTGGTTTGGATCCACACCCTGGGTGATTGTCTCCATAGTTTTGTTTTCCTCATCCCACAAGTCGCCAAGAGGGAGGGACGAATTGAGTGCTGCAATGGACTGGTTGTTGACTCAAGTCAGTTATTAGATAATGGAAGAGAATCAGCCAGGTAAAGACGTGTGTGAGGTAGAGGTGGAGCTGTGGGTGAAGAGGATGGTCTCTTAGCAGCAGACAGAATGAGAACAAAGGCCACTGGTGTCGGGAGGCGTAGAGAAATCTGAGATTGGTGGGAAGTACTGAGTGTAAAGTACAGCAGTGGTAAAACTCACACATGCTTTGCCTTTGTGCAACAATCGTCCTTTTTAGAAAAGCTTTTGGAGCATTTTGAATAATGCAAATGGCCATGCCATGAATTTGTTTGGATTCGGTGCCTCCTGTCCTTTTTTATTTTTAATGCTCTTGAATGTCTCAGTAACATCTGTTCCAGTTAACTTCTTCAGGGGTTTTCCTGGCTCAGATTGAGGCAGAGGTGGTACCATCCTGACCATGTGCCAGCACACGCATACTCTGTGCATCCAACCGCCTCACTTTTCCAAAATATTATAAAAAGCTCAATAATATGCATAGATTGGTGTTTAGTTCCCTTTTTCCCATCTGATATTTATAGTTAAAATTGTTTTAAAATATATCACCTACATTTCAGTAACATTTTAGGTTTGTGTTATTAACACTCATCTTAGTCAAAATAACACACAAATATATGCAGTAAACCATAATGCATTTCATTAACATGCATTTGTTTTGGAAATGGTAATAACATTTAATTTCTGCTGCTAACAATGTAATGGTGGCATGTCTGTTATCTACGGGTTGGCAATAATCCAGTTTAAATTATGTTCCAAGATGGAAGCGTTTGTGAATTAGAATTATATACTACAACAGCTTGCTGTACTTCCTGCATCTGCAGCGGTTCTGATCCGTAGTGCTGCAGGATGCAGAATAAACAGGATGGTGGGGACTTTTCATCCGCTTGTAGAGTTTAGTCTTTCTTAGTTTTACGAGCATCATCATATATTTTTCTGTGCTACCCATTAGCTTTAGCATTAGCCAATCTGCATGTAGCTGCACTTTTGATCCCAAACTTTGGACCGGTTCTGCCTTTGTTGGTTCCTTTATTTTCCTCCACTGCATCCAGATGACCACACTGTGCACCAGTAAAAAGCATTTTTCTTACACATAACCTACTTTTGCTCAGTAAAGTTCTGGGGAAAATAGTAATTCAAAGATGTTGCACCAGTGCTACGTTTAAAAATAGACACACGCACCGTTTTTTTTTTTGTCGCACTGTACAGTCCTGCTCTGATATGGTAAAGCCTGGGGGGAAATCAGGATGTCAATAGCACCAACCAAAGATATCTATCAACTAGAGAGAAAAGTTATTTTTGATCTTTGTCTGCAGCGGTTTAGTGCTTTGTGGTGCAACGCTGCAACTGCAGTTAAAATAACATCCATATAGCTGGGGGCAGAGTGAAATCAGGCTGGGGCGGCACAAAAATACATGGAGGCGGTTGCCGTCACGCAAATTTGAACATAGGAAAAACCCTGCCCCTTGAACCCTATAGGCCATTTGAGATTTTCTTGAAAAAGACGTACCCAAAATGAATAGAGTATATCTCATAAACTACAAGGTTTGTTTGAGCTGTTTTGGTATCAAAATAAAGGTAAGACTCTAACGTTTACTCTAAAATTCTAAAAAGCATCACTTATGTCACTGATTGAGAGTAACATGATCTGGAACACAGCAGAAATGAGAAAAAAATCTGTTCTTCCTCCAAAAAGCCACTTTATGATGTTAAAATTCCTTCTAAAATACCGAGTTGCAGCCTAAAACATCTAGAAATCCACAGAATAGGGTCTAAACATTTGCTGTCCCAAGAATCATGAAAAAAATAGGAAGTATAGAAATTTAGAGGTTTTAGTTGATAGAAATCCAGGCGGACCTCTCCTGGACCATTTTGGGCATCTTTTGACACAGTTAGTGCCATTGGGAGTTTCTCTGGTTTTTACCTTAGGTTCTTTTCCCCTCATTTTTAACTTGCATTAGAAAATCCTTCCATCTAAAAAAATGATGTTTGAGGGTTTTTGGGAAAAATCCACCCAACTTATTTAATCCTTTCAAAATGAGGGAAAAGCATAGAGAAGAATTAATTTGGCTCCTAATGGAGCAAATTTATTAACAACAAAATGTAAAATAGATTTTCACAACAAGACAACCGAGAAAACTGAACAACTATCATACATAAAAATCAGGTTGGCCATGAAAATGTAAAAACCACTCACTGTCAGAGCTCCACAAACAAATGTGAGGTTTCCACTTAGTAAAGATGAGCTTGGGGCTTTTCCTTTCTTTGGGTTTCTCTTTATCATTGCTAACAAACAGATTTTGGTTGGTTACACATTTAATTATTAAACAATCCTGATAGACGTACAAACTAAGTTCTACTTCAGGTATTTGACCTTCGATGTCAAAGTTAATTTCACTCTTCTGTTACGTGGTAGTGATGTGATGAGCAGATTCCCTCCAAAGAGCCATAAGTCCCATCACGATAACGTGGACAGTTTGTCCACCGTCCCGCAGCGCTCCTCTGTGAGGGCGGGGGTGGGGTGGTTGCACATGTTCCGCTGCTATTTCTCACCAGTATCAGCTGGTGGAGGGCTCTAGTTTCGTTGTGCCGTTCGTGTTGTGTCGGCGGACACGGTAGGATCGGGGCATGATGCTTAGCCTGGCGGGTGGGCAAGCAAAGCCTGGCGGGCCATAGGGATGGGTACCGAATTCGGTACTTTTTAAGGTACCGACCGAATTCCATAGTACTGACCGAGCACCGGTTCACGGCATTTCAAACGGTGCCTCGTTTCGGTACCCGTCCTTCATAACGAGAACTTGCCAAGACAGCTGCGCATGCGCAAGAGTGTTATGTCGTTGCTCGCTGCGAGCGAGTTGTAAACAGAGCAGCATGGTAGAAAGAACGAAAGCTAATGCTTGGGTCCACTTCACTAAATGTGATGGGTAACTGGGTGATGATGAAACCAGCGACAACGATCTAAGTGAGACATCCTCATCTTAATGTACTCCGGTAGGTAAATAAAATGTTTAAGATAACGTTACCTTGATATGTTGGCTTCCGTTTCGCTAATGGTGCGTTCGCTTTCTCCTCGGAACTCCGAATCTCCGACTAGAAGAACATGAACGCGCTCTAAAGTTTGGCTTCACTTTACTAAATGGGATGGGTGATTGGGTCAAGATGAAACCAGCGACAACGATCTAAGTGTGAGGCATCATCGTTTTAATCTGCTCCAGCAGCTAAATAAATTGTTAAAGATAACGTTAGCTTGATATGTTAGCTTCCATTGCGTTCGCTTTCTCCTCATAAATTCTAACTTCCCAGTAGGAAAAATCAAATGAAAAAGGACGGCAAAAGGAATGAAGATACACAGAAAATTTAGTTCACAGTAAAGATGTTTGCTTCAGTTTAATTATCAGCTTATAAAACTACAAGGACGATGTTAAAATACAAACAGTTGAATGTTATTTATCGTGATATTTATCAAATATTGTTATATATTGAGAAAAATATATATTTAATTATAAAAGAGAATTAAAATATTAAACACTCAAAAGTATCAAAAATTGGTACCGTTAAGTACCGGTATCGATTCCTAGGTACGGGGAGTTAGTACCGGATCGATTCAAATGTCAAAGGTACCCATCCCTAGCGGGCCACCAAGCTTTTAAAGCGCTGGGGGAAACCTTGCATTCACAAGTCCGGCAATATTACTACCAATGATGGATGGAACGAATGGTGCAAAATGCCCGCAACACTATGCTGCCTGCGGTGGCGGCAGAGTTATGCTGATTTGCTGGCCTTTTGTCTTCTAAAAGAGCTTATGGGCCATGGCCAGACTACAAATTAACATTTTCAGGATGGCTTGCCAGGCTGAGATTCACCTTGACAAGGGAAATGTGATATGCTACATATAGATTTCTCTTCTGTGAATATGTTGTGAAAGGCATTTAGGCTCATGACGTTTACCTCAGAGTGGAGTCGAAAAAAATAGTAAGTTCTTCCTGCATGATGTGTTTTTTAACCATTTCTATGCCTTTACCTGTGCTGCAGAAGACTTTTCCATCCTGGCTTTCAGACATCTCCAGTGGTGGTCATATTTGAGTGGATGTAAATGAGTCATGTGATGAACAGTGTGAGAATTTTTTCCTTTATTATTCTGACTTTGCTGCTGCTTTAATACCTATTCTGACCATTTCAGTTAAAATTTTTATTAAAATAATTCCTCATCATTATTCTATAGGGTATGCCGTTGACCATATTAAATTGGTTTTGTAGGGAGGTGGGGTTTTTTTTCTCTTTTTTTTTTTCAAAATAAAAACAAATAAAACATATAAACAATAAGAAATACATAACAAAAAATCAAATTTGAACGAAAAGGAGCAGAATGAGGAAAAACATAGTTTCTGCCCCCTTTTCCAGAAGAAATAATTAGTTTATATACAATTTCCATTTGTCAGACGCACATACAGATTCATTTTAAACTTTTTCCTGTTCTAATTTCCAGTGCGATCCTGATCGTTGATTTAATTTACATTTTCATAATTATTTAGTACACTCAGGGTTTCCCTTACATAGGCGCAGCCGTGGCGGCC
>SSNQ01000270.1:1494940-1532096 GCA_006942095.1 Nothobranchius kuhntae | reverse complement strand
ATGACAATTTATTTTTATTAAACCATTTCTGAAGTAGAACCAATTTCTTGTTCATCACTTTTCATCAACATTTTTAAGTCCTTCCCTGAAACAAAAAAATTTGTATCGTCTGCAAAAAGAACAAAACGTAAAATCTTAGATTGACCATATAGATCATTAATATATAAATTAACAAGTTTAGTCCCCAACACTTAGCCTTGAGAACTCCACATTTTATTGTCTCCAGCTTAGATTTACAAAGGTGCAAAATTAAAGGTGCAACATGTAAGAATGATGTAAGAATGACATCCATTGGTCAGATTTGGTTACTGCATTGTTCTAAGCAAAAAGTTAGTTTCATGGCTTTTGCCAGTTACGGATCAGCACCAGCATCAGAAGACTACATGTTAAGCAAAGACGAGTCACAGTAAATTGATAAGTAGATGAATACATTGTCAATTCTGGTGTTGGTGCTCTTGGATGTTTTACGGTAGCGGGCACTTACTACACATATTACAGTATTATTTCTCTGGCATTAGAGGAAGTGTGATTGTTTGCCATCTTGCTGCTAACTTGTTCTGAACGACTTATTAAAGGGAGTAAAACACCACGATTGACTCATTATTTACTTCACTCACACATTTTACTGTATCCAGTTGTTGGTAATAGAAAAAGTAGCTTGATATATTTTTAGAGTCTACGTTGCTTCTAATTCACCGTTAGCATTGTTAGCTCATTGTTAGCCTCTAGCCCGCTTCACCCGATATTAGAATAGAACAAAAAGATGTCGTTGCCTCTCAGGGGTACCTTCTGGGTCACTACTGGCTTCAGTTTTTAAAGCAACTCTGGAGCTGTTTGCCTGCTGGTGTCGAATCACAAATGCCAGTGCTGCAGCGTTAGCTCAGTGCATCCTCAGCAACCTCACAAATTCAGATATAAACAGTAACTACATCCCTCTTTAGGTTTTTTTTAAAGGAGAAAACTGACAACCCCCCAGCCGGTTGATAAAGAAACCTGTTTCAATATAATCTTCATTCAGACATGACTGAGACATCATACTGTTTTGTGATTATTTTACTGTAGAATGATTACTTGTTGCTCCTTTAGGTGACTTATTTTTTATTCTAGAGGTTTGACAGTAATCAGATTTATGCATTATTACTGGTTAAATGAAACTCAGGTGTCCAAATGAACCAGTGAATCAGTTAATTCATAATTTAACAAGTGGAGTGATTACCTTTTCAGTTTGGATAGCCTTTTCCCATTAATAAATAAAACCATCTTCTGAAAATTGCCTTTTGTGTTTATTGGGGTTATCTTTGTCTGAAATTTAATTTTGTTTACCAATTGGAAACATCTAAGGGTGACAATAAAAGCAAAAACTAGAGAGCTATGACTTTTCACCTCTCTGTATGACTACAGGAGGACCAGTCTTCATTACAAGGACACTTGATGTCTGATGATGTGTGGACGTACAAATTAAGATGCTGAGATTAACTGCACACTCATCGCTGCACGTCAACGTCGGTCAGACACTTGTTTTAGCTTGCTCTCCACCCACCATGACACTTCTGGTGGCTCATCTCCGTGCGCCAACCAAGGACATTCATTTGTTTATGACATCAGGACACTCTTTCGGCTTTAAATTTAACCACTTTAACATACATATTGTGTGTTTCTGACCATTTGATGACTATTGTCCTGTAGTTGGAAATGTCTTTGTCTCTTATTGTAAAGCTCCAAAAGGGAAAAGACTAGAAAAGGTTTCAAGGACAGCCCTCAGGATGATATATGCAGAGCTATAAAGTGAAACTAATTTTGATCTTCAGCTCATAGAACAACACAACTGAGGCTAAAATGTCACACTTATATGCTCCATGCTCTTAACAGACTCCTAACAACCAAAAGGTACACATACACATGTTTATGTGCATTATAAAAATGTTACCAGTCATCTAGTTGCAAAAACAAATGAAATGGAAGCCAAGAAGAGCATATTCTCTTACAGCTTTGCAGCAAATGCTAAATTATTTCCAATGGCTTTCGTAGATTATCTGCAAATTTTCAGTCAGTTTCTCTTCGTTAAACTGACTCTGAAGCTCATCTTTACGAATGTTTCTGAAAGATCTGACCACTAGTTAGTTTGCAGTGAGATGCTTCAGGACCTTTTCGTCTCAGTACGATACAGCTGTGATCCTTTAGAGCTGCCACTTTCCTTCTACACCTTTAAAACCTTCAGCACATCCTGAGTCACAATCCCTAAAAGCACCATTTCAATCACTTATCTCCATTCACACAATGTGTCATCTCACTGGTACACATGCATCCTGTGACCAGTCCAACATGGTTTGTGCTGCAGGTTGTGATGACTAATGTAGTAACAGCATGACACAAATATCTGCACAACATTATAATTTGATTTTGTGCATCACTTTAGAAAAACTGTCCAAGCAGACAGAAGATCCAGCAGCACTTGCTGTTTCAGGAGAAAAACAGTGGGTCGATTTTTTTATTCTATAGCTAAGAAAAAACTGTTGTGATCTTGAGGCATTGGAATTTCTTTCAGAGTAACAGAAGATCTTTAAACTCCCATATATGGAAATGCTTTCTACATCAGGGATCAAGTATTCAGAGGCAACCACAGTAACTAAACCTCTGGAGAAATACCAACCAGTAACCTCCAAGGACATTTTAAGTGTGGATCTTGTAAAAAAATTGTATAATATATTGATATTTATTACATGATATTCCATTACCCCAGCGAACAAGCTCAGCATTAGAGCTTTTATTTTGAAATATTCTTTAACTTCCAATTTGCCCTAGTCTCCTCTCAATTTACTGAGATTTTGCATTTGAAGAGAAGATTTAAAGAAAAGTTTTATCAAACCATGTTTAGTTTTTATCTGTGATGATTTGATTTTCTATATTCTTTTCTGCTATCTGGTAAACACCACTTTAGATTTAAGATTTTAATTATCACGCCGATTAGAACCCGCTTATGGAACATTTTAATATCATTATCAGTAATATTAAACATTTATGTAATATTTAAACAAGCAAAAGAGGCATGAAGTGGATTTATATGAATGTTTTGCTTGAAGCTTAGCTGAACTTTCAGCATTAGAAGGTAATCACTGGTGTAAATAATGGTGCAAATATGTAGGCCAGAGCAGCTAACCTTTCCCATGGGCTAAGCTGCATTTCATGGCTATGCCCAAGGAAATGTTAGTGCAATAATATTATGCTGCTTTGAATACATTTGCACAACCTAAATCATGTGGTATTTAGGCCCCATGGTCTATTTGATCCTCCTAACTGGAGTAGAGCTAAATGCATTGTACCTCATAGACATGCAGCCTGATCATGTTCTCTAACCAGATATTCCATTTGAAAGTTAGAATATTATTTTGCTAATGAGAGCGTTTTAGTGGCTTCCAAACCTGCGTGTTCATGTTAGTCATCAGTGGGTAGCAAGGCCCAAGGGTTCACTGATCTAATTTGTTCTTGTCAGAGGCTTTGTGGATAGTTATGTTCAGCTGTTTTCGATAAAGCTCCGGTACCCGGCCCTGACATAATTGGTGTGGAAAGAAAAAGAAAGGACTATGAATTTATAATGAGGAGGTTTTCAGTTCTGATAAACAGGAGGCAGCAGAGTGGAGAGGAGGAGGGAAGTGGGAGAAAAGCCCCCCAAAAATGGTATGAGGTTTGAAGAGTCTTTTGACAGCATTGGCAGAGCTCTGGATTGTAACGTGTGTGTGTGTGTGTGTGTGTGTGTGTGTGTGTGTGTGTGTGTGTGTGTGTGTGTGTGTGTGTGTGTGTGTGTGTGTGTGTGTGTGTGTGTGTGTGTGTGTGTGTGTGTGTGTGTGTGTGTCATCTGTCTATGTGGTGTGCATGAAGGAGAGGGAGTGGGAGTCATTCTTCTCCCAGAGGCTTGAGTGCATTATTTTTGCTGTGTTAATGCATTCAAGCATGTCAATAGAATCAATTTTATGGTACTAGAACACACACACACACACACACTCAGTGTGTGTGTGTGTGTGACAGAGATAAGAAAATTTAGAGGTGGCATGAGATAAAGCAGCAGGATAGGAAAAACACAGCTGAACAAAGGCATCCAGCAATTTCCGATAATAACAAAGAAGAGGAAGAATCCGAAAGTCTATTTGGCCACCCATGCTGACTGACAGCTTCTTGACTCCTCATTTTTAGGTAGACAACAAGTTTCAGAGTGGACTTGAAACTAAAAGAAAGAGGCACAAAAATAAGGGGGAAAGTCAGACGAGAAGAGATTGAGAGAACAGCAATTTTATCCTTTCAATGGACAAAAAGAGGAAATAGCACGTTTCCCTTTTTCTGTTGCTGACTCAAGAACTATTAACCTAATTACATGGGGGAATTCTGGCTGAGGAGACGGTGTGTGTGTGTGTGTGTGTGTGTGTGTGTGTGTGTGTGTGTGTGTGTGTGTGTGTGTGTGTGTGTGTGTGTGTGTGTGTGTGTGTGTGTGTGTGTGTGTGTGTGTGTGTGTGTGTGTACAGACTGGAATTAACATGATACATAATGAGATAACTTTTCCCTCTCATCTCATTTTAAGATTTTCATTCTTAGATTTCATGCTTAAATACCATGACGTCACACTGTCATTTACAAATCAATTCATTTTTCCTTGTCAAGACTAACAAGTGCAAGACTTAAACAGAAATGTTATTGTGATTCTTCTTGTCCACGGTGCAAACAGCTAAATATTATAAAATCAACGTACATAAGGTTAAAAAAATAAATGTAAAAGAGGACGAATGACTTAAATGTTGGTGCAATAATGACAAACGTAGCGACATATGGGTACGGCGAATGTGAAATACAAAGACTAAATATCCAGGAGTGTCACAGGGACGTTCTGCTGGTTCTGGCCTGGAGACTCCTCGTAATTCTTCCAGAAAGACGGGGGATAGAAGAAGCAGTTGGAGGGATAGGTGGAGTCATATGATTGCTGCTTTTTGGGTCACGTGGTGTCCTGAAGGGTGCCCTCACTATTTGCTGCAGAGGCGACAGGATGCAGGGCAGCTGCCGTACCACACGGTGATGCAGCTGGTCAGGATGCTTTCTGTGGTACATTTGTAAAAAGTGGTCCTGATGATGACGAAAGCTCATGCAACATTTTAGCTCATCATTTAAGTGGAGAAACAGTTAGCTGTGCTAATGTTGATTAGCTTTAGTGGATTTCCGCGTACCTCAAAGTTAACCAGTCATAGATCCAATGATCACATTCTGGGAGATTATCAGTGACGCATTTTGCTAACAGTACAAACAAGAGCAGGTACTCACATGCAGAAACAGAAATGGCGGATAGGGCAAATATATTCAGATCCCGAATGGCACTTGAAATCTAAAGCCTTGGATTTATTGCAGTCCAAGCAGTCCTTTGCAATATTGATAATGCACACTCTGATATTGCCCTTACAATAAATTCTTTATACATTGTGCAGCTTTGGATTGGGATGTTGCATCGAAAAAATCTGAAAATGGCACGCAGGTAGCCAGAGATAAGTCTGTCGAAGGATAACAGAGAACCATGACAAGGTCATTATAAATAGAAACAACAGGAGCAACAAGGAGTAGCAAAGACCAGCCTTGCTCTGTCCTGATAGAATAATGAATTGTGTGTTTGTCATGGCATTGTGCTGCAAACGGACTTGTTAGTTACTTTGCCTCTCATTGCACCATTACAATGTTCTTTGACTTGGGCTTGCACCCTACTCGCTGCGTTACCAGACTCAGTGACCCTGAGGTGATGTATGTCATCTAGAATCTACTCTAAGTTAATCACAAGCTGCTAATCAGCCCCTAACATTACCCTTCTGACTCTTGACGTTGTTTTAAACATGCAGCTTAAAGTTTACGTTTATGTTTATTTATTTAGCAGACGCTTTTATCCAAAATGACTTACAATATATAACCTATACGCATGTTGTGATCTGTGGGGGAAACCGGAGTACCCGGAGGAAACCCACACATGCATGGGGAGAACACGCAACTCGACGCAGCAAGGCTGCAGCTGAGTTTCGAACCTGCAACCTTCGTGCTGCGAGGCAACAGTGCTAACAACTGCGCCACCATGCAGCCTAGTTGTTTCATGTAATCCAGTACCATAACTTCAGATACCCGGCACCCTAAGAAAACGTCATAGTTTGACCTGAGGAAAAACTCCTTACTGGTTATAATCAGGGCTCGTTCCTGGAGGTTCCGCTGTGACGTCACTGTGTTTTGTTTTATTTTCATGCCTTTCAGTCATGCAGATTGTGTTTAAGAGGAGCTCATTTCATTTTGTATATGTTGTAGATGCAGGGTGATGGTGTATTCACAGTTGGCAGAGGAGCAGAAAACAGAAACCTAGTTACAGATGTTTATATGCACAAGTCATAAAAAAAACATTTGCCTTTTTAGAAATTCTGAGTCTAACGTGCCTTATGGCCTGAGCTAAATTAAGATTTTAAGCAGCAACCTGTCACGGCGTGTGGGGGAGGTGAGCGGAGGCAAGGATCCAAATGCGGGTGAAAAAGGCAGGCAGGCAGACAGACAGACAGACAGACGGTTTACAAAGGCTTTAATGTAAAACACGCTGGACATAGAAACAATGAACTGACAAAACACACAGAACTGAGAGGGTTTAACTACATGAGGGCTGGGAGCTTGGGTGATTGTAAAACGAGAGGCAGGTGGGAGCAATTAACAGAGACACATGACTGAACAGAATGGGGAGACAGGACAGGGTGTGACACAACCATGTATTTTTAAAACTTGTTTATATTTCATTTGCTCTAAAGCCTCTATGCAGTAGGAATGAGTATAAAATATTTTAAACAAGAGGAAATTACAGTTAGACTAAAAAACTTTACATCTTCATTTGGTATTAGTAAAAATGTATTTTATTAGCAACAATTGGTGTAAGTGTCTTACCTTTTAAGGGGTTGAATTCCTTTCCTGCAGCCCTATAACTGAATGGATCTCGGTAGGTATAGGCTCCAGTTTATGTGAGCTGTTGAGTTTTTTTGTTCAGGCAGCTATAAGAAAAATGTAGCTTTATATTTAATCTACTGTGATAAAAAACAGATTAGCATTCAGAAAATAATTGGTGCCATTCAAAGATGGTTGTTAACTTAAGGAGGAAGAGGATGTACATAAACATGTGCATAGGATAAAGACAATAAAGTTGATATCTTACTAAATACATTATTTACTAAGAAATCATAATGTAGCATTAGAAATGCCACTAATTTAATGAGGTTCAGGTCAGGTGATTGACTTAGCAGTTTCTTTTTCTGAATTTCAGGTCCAAAGATGAGAACTTCCGTCTTGTCTTGATTTAAAAGCAGAAAGTTTAGATTCATCCATTCATTTATGTTATCAAGAAAAGCCTGTAATCTGCCTACTGATTAGGTTCATCAGGGCTAATGGATAGATATAACTGAGTATCATCAGCATAACAGTGGAAGTTTATCCCATGCGGTCTAATGATTTTACCAATTGAAAGCATATATATATATATATATATATATATATATGTAACCCAACCTGTGCAGGGGCCTCCCGACACCCCGGACTCTGCATTGTGTAATTTTGTGTTGGATTGGGGTGCACAATAGAGAGACCAGTCGGACACAGACGTTCAATTTGTGGCTTGGACCGTGCCGTCTTTGTCTTTATTTAGATGATGGGGCAAACACCACTCCGACTCCGCTGCTGGCCTTTACAAATCACAGTAAACACTGCATCATTATCAAATCATAGCGTAAGCCAACAACAAATATAAAATAAAACACATTAAACAAGAAATAATCATGTGGTCAAGGCATCTTTACACAATTCTTCAGTCTCAGAAATGAGTATGACCCAAAACACAGTTTGCAGGATTATCAGCAAACCGTAACTGAACAGCTAATGCATTACTTTGCCCGAACGGGGGCTATGCTAACTAGCAGGGATGTAACCCGAAATTGCCACTGATATTACAGAGCGAAACGTGCACACAAACTACTCATACTGTCATCAGACAACACATGAACCTCCCAACAAACACACCATATGCTTAGCAAACCGCCATTTTACACAGTGGAACACTTATTTTAAACAAAACCATTACAGTACACCACGGATAGTGCTTACCTTTACAAATCACAGTAAACACTGAACCCAAAATGGCGCCCGCGCGAACGATAAAACTGAACTACGGTGTCCTGCAGAGGACAAATGGTCAAAATTGCTAAAATCTACAATATACAACCAGCTCAACAGCGACACCTTGTGACTTATTCCAGTCACTGCCTTACATATATATATATATAAATATATATATATATATATATATATATATATATATATATATATATATATATATATATATATGTATAAAGAATTGGTCCAAGCACTGAACCCTGTGGTACTCCACAAATAACCCTGGTGTATGAAGATGTGTCATGTACTTTTTCAAAAAGAAATATATCAGACAGGTAGGATTTAAACCAGCCTAGCACCGTTCCTTTGATCCCTACAACATGTTCAAGCCTTTCTACAAGAACACTGTGATCAGCTGTGTCAAAAGCAGCACTGAGATCTAAGAAGACTAGAACATTGCATTTACACTGAGAGTAGGAAGCTGTGTGCTTCACTTCAGGGTCTCTAAAAGCGACACTGCTCACACCCGCTTACTTAGGAATGACACTACGAACTTATCCATAACACTTTAGCAGAGCCATGTCTGCTTTCCTGAGAAGGCCATGTAAACACAACCTGGCCATGCAGGGGAGGGCTGTCTCCACCCAGCCCAAGCCAAATGAGCCATTGGAGTGATGGGCTTTATTTTCCAAAATGGTTCAAATGAAGGAAACTAGACTTCTTTGGTTTTCTGAAGACATTTTGCTTCTCATCAGCTTTGTCAATTCTGACTGCAGTATGGGAGGGTCAAGCTTATACATTATAGCTGTCTATTGTTATTTAACAAGCAGAAACTACTCTGAGTACCCCTCCTCTCTCTCTAAATATGGTATGGTATTAGAGAAGCAATGGGATGTGCTGAAGAAGGCTTTGAGCAGTGGTTGTTCTTTCCCATCATCAACACAAGATCTTTTACAGCAACACTGGATGGAAAAAAATCTTGTGACACCGTCGAAGCTGTGGGGTCAGATAGTGTAACACAACAGTATGAAATGACATAATTTACTGTCTATACTGGGAAGTTTATCTTAAATTTATCTCAAAGTTAACGAAATATAGGAAGAAACTATATGAAAAAACACAACGCTGCATTTGTCATCACAATCCCTCCGACTGTGGAAGCTTCCAGTTCTCAGATATGTCAAACTGAAATGGGAGACTGTTTTTGTCAGGAACCGCCCACTGCTGTAAATATAATTACCTGACTCTGGTCCCTTAGGTCCTGGGCATGGCTGGGTGAAGCTGTAATTATTGACCACAAATCATTTTTAGGAGTTGACCATTTAGCCCTTTGGGTTTAGGTTTTTCTCCATGAAACCTCTGGTTGAACTCAGACTAACAGCAACATGTTTAAATTTACTATTTTCTTCACACAAATTCACAGATGACTCCATCTGTCTGAGACACCAATTAATCAACAATCATCCAGACGATAGTTGAGCAATCAGACAGCAGGAACATCTCTGCCTCTGAGGAGACCTTTAGGATTTCATCAGTTTATTGTACATCAGTGTGCTGCTCAGCCACCTCAGGGTTTAACCTGTAGTCATGTCGATGGTGGATTCACCTGTTCAGGGACGCATGAAAGCCGGTGAAACACCTTCCTGTGTGTGTGTGTGTGTGTGTGTGTGTGTGTGTGTGTGTGTGTGTGTGTGTGTGTGTGTGTGTGTGTGTGTGTGTGTGTGTGTGTGTGTGTGTGTGTGTGTGTGTGTGTGTGTGTGTGTGTGTGTGTGTGTGTGTGTGTGTGTGTGTGTGTGAGACGGTGGGAGGATGCTGCAGGAGGAAGCGAAGCAAATCAGTCACATTCACAACTGTTAAGGAATAAGTCCCCACTGAATCTCTCTCTCCCTCCTTCTCTCTCTTTCTCTCCTCCTCCTGTCTCCCTCCCTCCCACCTCCTCCTTTCCCTCCAGTTTCCTGCGCTCCTCTCTGCTCTTCATTCCGTCTCAACTTGAACTAACCGCTCAATTGTTTTTTTTTAATGATACCCCGAGCGCTCATTCTGTCTTTCTCCCTCCATCTCCCTTTACTCCCTTCTTCTCTCTTCACCACCTGTTAGTTGCCCGCATCTCCCTTCTCTGGAATTCCTCCCTTTTTCCTCCCTTTTTTATGAGGAGTTTCGTTCTTGTTCTACCACTGAGGTAAGACAGCATTTTATTCTTTTATTATGAGATATAAGGGGCTTGGACTGTTTGTGTTCGTTAATTAATAATTCGTGTATTTATTTCATAATTTGATCATATCATGAGACTTTTTTGTGATTTCAGATCTACTTTTTGTGTCTTGTCTTCCGCAAACATTATTTCTGCTGCAGCAGACGGGCGCAACACGTGTCTGTCTTAGTTTCTCTTTTCCTGCTCCTTCACTTCTCCATCTCACACACACACACACACACACACACACACACACACACACACACACACACACACACACACACACACACACACACTGACGTTTACTCATCCCTGCCTGCCTGAAAATATCCAGACTCTAATTGACATGCCCTGACTGTCACTGTGTGCTTAGTTATAAACGATGCTGCCTATTACCGTCTAATGAGTGGCTTCACTGTGCAGCACTGTACCACACCATCTGCCTGTCATCCAGGAGCTTGTTATTTAAAGGTGAGCTGCGTCCGCTTCGGGGTACGAGCACAACACAAGAGCAGCAGAGGAGAGGGTAGGAGAAGTCCTCACACAGCTACAGGTGAAATAAAGACATCTGAGAGGGCTGAAGGAGACCTAATGAGACAAAATAAGAGGGAGAAGCAGAGAGGTGAATTTCTGATGGTGATGATGAAAAGGTAGGGGTTGAGGAGGAGCGCGACCATGCCTGTCATATGACTCTAATTCAAAGTGATGGAGCTAAAAGAGGAGGGAGGGGGAGGCTGCATGTTGGACAGAGATATTCCTGATGGATATTTTAAAAGCTTCCTCCTAAATCCGTGAAACCCGTGAAAGAGCAGAAAGCGTGTTTATTGCTGCAGGGATACGAGCTGGAATGTGTTTAAACTCACAGGAATTAAAGTCACATTTGGGATGCTTTAGGTAGATTAAAGTTGCGTTTCACCACACACAGATGAGCTGAAGAGGTGAAGTCTCTATTTTTCTGCATTTCTCTGGAACAACGGAGGATGATAGAAGGAACAATGAGAGATGTTCCAGCTGGCAGCAGGTGAGCGCTCAATCATGAGAGATCCGAGCCTACGGGCTTCACGGTGGTTCTAGTGCTGCTGCTGGTGTTCGAGCTGCCCCAGCTCACAGACACATCTGTCAGAACTGGGGGGGCGAGTGACTGTGCACATTATGTCAACACTCACGCCCTCAACAAGCAAGCAGCTTCACGTATGTGTACATTCGTGCATGTGTGCGTGCATGTGCGTGTTTTTGATGATTAATGCATTCTCCCTAATAATTATCATTAATTACAAACTCATTCCTGGTTGTTGGTCTTGGTGATGACAGGGAGCTTCATTCACTTGTTTTCTTCAGCTCTCAAGTCTGTTTTGCTAAATTTGAATATTCAGTTAAGGTGTGAGGGGATTCATGAGGCCAATTACTGCAACTGCTGATTAAATTGTGACAAAAAGTTGCAGATTTGATGTTGACATCAACGATTGAGCTGTTCACAAGGGCCATGAGGCTTCTGCTGCTTTTCAAAAGGCAAGGACGTTCATGGTCTCTCGTCCCCGAGCCAAAAGCCCGTCACAGTCCTTTCAGTCAGACGAAGGGAGGAAGCTGGTTCTGGTGCTGGCCCGCCATGACGCGTTTCAGAGGCGGCCGAGCTAAAGCTGGATGAGCCGTGGTACGTTCTAACCACAGTGACGAGACTCGACCACATATGATGAACGGCCTGCTCTGCTTTTAATTTCACTGAAGGTCAGCAGTCAGAGGCAATGCTTTCAGAGTCAGGGCACATTAACTTCATCCTGATGAATGTAGGCTCTGAGATAAAAACCTGTTTACTGGTTTTGACCTTTGAAACAAAATGTGTCAACAAATAAAAGCATCTGGATCATCTGAAGTGCACAAACTAAATAATCAGAAAAACACATTTTCAAGATTGAGGATAACTGAAGGATGAAGACCCTCACTATGCTGTGTCTGTTTGATGATTTTCTCAGAGAAAATAAAAAAATACTGTCGAGGGATCAAAACCTCATAAAAACATCACTGCAGCACCTGTAGCAGATGGCTGACTTCACATCTGATGATGATCTTGAAACAAACACTCAGCCCCTTCCAGAAACATTGAGGTGTTTGGTTGTAGACAACAATTTCTGTAAAATGCGTCATAAAACACAAGTTCTGAGTTCAGATTTTCAAATTAGACTTCATCTCACTCATCAGTGCTACTTTTAGTTGTAATAAGCTCGCTACAATCTTCAGTATGTCACACAATTTCATCTAAAAGCATTTTTGAGTCTTTCTAAAGTTTTTTATTAATCATGAATTAGGGATTATTTAATGACTCTGATGTCTTATTAGCTACTTTGTTGCTGACTTTGAGGACCTGCTCGAAAATGAGATGTTACATCTCAAGCGGTTTACATCCTCATAAAACATAAGTAAAATAAATAAATGAAATAATAAATGCACTATAAATATCACTATAACTTTAGTATGACAACTTTAGTATGATTTATACATTTATTTACTGTATATAATATCATCCATGATATTGCTAAATATTTGTGCCAAAATAACCTTGTAACATGGCAGTTGTAAACTCTGTAGTTGGATCCATTTGAAACAGTTTGTTCAAATACAAGCTGCTCAGGAAGAAAGCCACAACGAGTTAAATAATCGCTCTTCATTACTTTATTGTTACAATCTGATCTTAAAAAGGTGAAGGAGGGTGTAACACAAGGAGACGCGTGCCAGAAGTAAACAATAGGTTTTTATTTGCATGGGGAGTTGGGTGCTAGTAACAAATTTAGGTGATAAAAGTTTTAAACAAGGTGACAATGATAAAACAATCCAAACTACAACTAAAATTAACCCAGGAGGAAGAAAATCAGCAAGCTTCTAACTGAAGTCGACTAAAGTTAAATCCACTATATGAACTAACTAAAGAGGCTCTAAGGCTGTACCAGTAAGCTAACTGAGGGCTATGGCTGTGGCATCAAACAAATGTGCAAAGCACTACGGCTCTCTGGTTCACTATCCGTGTTCCAACATGACCAGGGGAATCAGCACACATCAGGTAGCCTCAGCATTTATAAGCCTCAGCAGTTGTCAGTTGATTAGGAACAGCTGTGTTGGTTGCCTTCAGGACGGAGGTTGGATGGGAGACCAAACTCAGCGTGCCGCTGTCCGTGGTGCTGATCATGGGGAGTAGGAGATGATGCTGTCTGCCCAGATATTCTCACAATGGTGACTCAAACTGGATTATTTTTTGACAATGAACCTTGTAGTTAAACTGTTGTAGACAATGAACAAAACAAATCTATTTCATAATTTTAAAGTGTTTAAACCATTAATTGCCTAAAAAGCATCTTATGATGTTTAATCAAGTTTTTAGTCCAATTTCAAATTTTTTCCACTGTGTAATCTGTTCATAACTTTTATGGACAGGGTTTCTAAGCACAGCCAAGGTGTTGAGGGCATCTGTTTTGGTGGCCTAAGGATCGGGTCTTTGCTTTTTGCAAATGTTGTGGTCCTGTTGGCTTCATCAGAACGTGATCTCCAGCTTTCACTGGAGCAGTTTGCATCCGAGTGTGAAGTGGCTGGGATTAGAATCAACTCCTCTAAATCTGAGACCACGGTCTTAAGTCAGAAAAAGGTGAAAGCCTTCTCTGGGTCAGGGATGAGGTCCTGCCCCAAGTGGAGGAGTTCAAGTATCTTTGGGTCTTGTTCATAAGTGAGGGAAGGATGGAGCGTAAGATCAACAGGCAGATTGTTGCTGCATCTGCAGTGATGCATGCATTGCACCGATCTGTAATGATGAAGAGAGAGCTGAGCCAGAAGGCAAAGCTCTCCACTTACCGGTCGATCTACGTTTCTACCCTCACCTATAGTCTTGAGCTTTGGATAGTGACCGAAAAAAAAACAACAACCAAGATTGCAGATACAAGCAGCTAAAATGAGTTTCCTCCACAGGGTGGCTGGACTCTCCCTTAGAGATAGGGTGAGAAGCTCGATCATCCGGGAGGAGCTCGGAGTAGACCTGATGCTCCTGCACGTCGAGAGAAGCCAGTTGAGGTGGCTCGGATATCTGGTCAGGATGCCTCCTGGACTCCTCCCTGGTGAGGTTTTCAAGGCACGTCCAACCGGGAGGAGACTTAAAAGAAGACCCAGAACACACTGGAGAGACTATGTCTCTCGGCTGTCCAGGGAACACCTTGGGATTCCCCCAGAGGAGCTGGCCCAAGTGGCTGGGGAGAGGGAAGTCTGGGCCTCTCCGCTTAAGCTGTTGCCCCCGAGACCCTACCCTGGATAAGTGGCTGAAAATAGATGGATGGATGGAATCTGTTAAAATTGATAAAATACAAAAGTTGTCCAAATGTATAATGGGTGTTTTGATGACTGTTGGATTGTTCACATTTAGCTATGAGGTATCCACATAGAGGCAGATGTCCTGTGTTTATTGGAGCTTGATCGATCATGTGTCTGTTACAGAACACTCCCGTATCGTCACTGCAGAGTTGAGTTATTGGCTGTTTCATCTGCGTGCCTTCACTTCAGTCCATGTTATTTAAAGTCCAGTCACGTCTCAGCAATATCCTCCTGCGTCTACATTTTCTGATTTGTATTTTTGACCAAACAATATAGAGGAAGTGCAAATATTCACAGCACAAATGAGAAGTTCTCAGCCTGAGTCGGTGTACGCAGAGGGAACAGGAGGTATAGTCAGAGGAGCGTGTAGTCTGCATTGAGGACACAACGCCCCCTCAGGCCCTGCTGTCTTTAGAAAACAAAAAGCTGTGAGAAATTCTACCCTTCAGTGTTTCTATATAGATTTTTTAGGGAAAATACCCATCAGTCCTGTGGTCATCTCAACTCCCCACAACTTTCTATAACCAACAGGATTTTTCTGAATATCCAAGTGAAACAAAAACCACTTCAGCACAGGAGTGTCCCTCAGTAATTACCTGCAGGCGTGTCAAACATAAAAGAGCCACTCACTGACTGGGCCTCAGAGGAAAGCTTTTTTATCGTTCATTCTCTTTCACACAGTTGGGTTTATTCACATTTTTTCAATTGAAATGCAAATGTCCTGTTTCCTCGGCTGTATTTTGTCATCCTAAACAACGTCTCTGAAACTAATGATCTCAAGAAATTCCACAAAGAAAGCAAAAACACTTTATAACAGCTTTCTGACATGAGACACTCTGAATGATGCCTAATGTCTCCCCCAGCTCTATGACTGTGCGGAAAGGAAACCGTTTGGGCATCTCCATCCAGGAGCACATGGCCATTGACGTCTGCCCCGGCCCCATTCGCCCCATTCGTCAGATCTCTGCGTACTTCCCGCGCCTTTCGCCCACTTCCTCCTTCTCTGAGCCTCTTTCGCCCAATCAGCTGACAGCCCCGGGTGCACTCAGCCCGGGCAGCGCAGGTCAAGGTGGTGGAGCGGTTGGAGGAGGAGGAGGAGAAGCAGCGAGCAGTGGTCTTTTGTCTCCACTGTTACCAGGAGCTGCAGGCGGAGGGGGGTCACTGTCGGCCATGAGCAGCATGGACACCTCTATTGAGATTGACAGCTGTGACAGTGATGATAACAGTGAGTCACCTGAGAGTAACGACGAATTAGACTGACTGTTTATTTAAGAGAAAGTGCACTAGTTCAGAAGTGGGACTTGCATCAGTATTTGCATGAATGTTCTATTATCTGCTCCTCTTATATTAAACTGCTACTCTAAGCTTCCTAAGTATATATCAGATGCATCAAGTATTCCCTGCTGGGCTGCAAATTTAATATCTCACTTTATCTTGCTTGCAGGTAATAAAGGCGTCATCACAAAAGCAATTAACCAAGTGACTGAAATGTTTTATTTTGTCTCCATTACCTCCCTTCAGCCTCCCTGGGGACGCTGGAGTTTGACCTCCTGTATGAAAAAGCCACGAGCTCCTTACACTGCACCGTCCTCAGAGCAAAGGTACTATGTCCTCCCTAAAACATCGTTAGAGACACATCACAGGGTTTGTCTTGTTGGATAAAAGTAAATGAAACGGCTGAGATGAGGATCAGCATCTCCAAATCTGAGGCCATGTTTCTTAGGAAAAGGGGGCACTGTCAACTCCGAGTCAAGGGAGAGGTCCCACCTCAAGTGGGGGAGGTGAATTATCTTGGGGTCTTGTTTACGAGTGAGGGAAGGAGGGAGTGGGAGATCGACAGGCAGATGGGGCAGTGATGCAGACGCTGAGCCAGTCTGCTGTGATGAAGAGGGAGCCAAGACAGAAGGCAAAGCTCTCGTTTACAAGTCGATCTTTATCACAATCCTCAGCCCTGGTCATCAGCTGTGGGTAATGACCGAAAGAACAAAATCATGGATACTAAAATCTGAAATGAGTTTCCTTATCAGGGTGGCTGGCATCTGCCTCAGAGATAGGGCGAAGAGCTTGAGCATACAGGAGGAATTTGGTGTAGAGCTGCTGCTCCTCCACGATGAGAAGATCCAGCTGACGTGGATCGGGCATGTTAGCCAAGATGCCTCCTGGACTCCTTCTAGAGGAGGGGTTTTGGGCATGTCCTACTGGCAGGAAGCCCCTGGGTTGATCCAGGACAAGTTGCAGGGATGATGTCTCCGTGTTTGTCAGGGAATGCCTTGGGATCTTAATGGTGGAGCTGGTGCAGGTTGCTGGGTAGAGAATGGTAGGGCTGCTGCCCCCACAACCTGGACCCAGACCTGGATAATGCACAAACATCATTTTTACCTTTAAAGGTAAAAATGCAACTTTTTAATATTTTTAATCATTTCCTTGAGCCAGTATGTGCTAAAACGATCCTTTACGGGGTTAATGAAATGTCACTCAGACCCCTACTGCTTTCTGTGGCCAGAATACCACGCTTGTTGGACACCTGTTGGACTTAGAACAACTTGAGCTGACATACCTGGTGCAGCAGTCTGCTTCCAGCACAATTCCTGCATGTTTTAGATTGTGGACACAGCTGATTTGTTTCGTTTAGTGATGAATCACTCCTGTGGACACTAATGAAGGCTGGGGAGACATTTAAGCTGTAACCCCGGGTTTCCACAGGAGCCGTCAGCAGCACGTTACTGCAGCAGCACGTCATAGCTGCTGATAGGAACCGCTGTGGTCAACAGAACCTTTTCCACTGGAGCCGTCGGCAGCCGTCAGCAGCGCGAGTCGGCCGCATCTCAGGAGCAGCATGTCGCGGCCTTTACGCATCGGTTCTATTTTCTACGCGCGACGCCTCTGAAACGGGTCAAGTTCGACATTTTGGGGGGAGGAAAGACAGGAAATCGGACGCGGAAATGGAGAGAAGCTACAGAGATTTTCAGAATAAAGAACGTACTGCCTTCCGGTTGCTTTACTTTAAAAAAGGTTACTAACTGTGCGTCCCCGTGAGAAGTTATCACCTAGCTAGCAGTCTCCTTTGTTTTTCAGGTCCGTATTGGCAATTATAAAATGGACAGAACATAAAACACAAACCATGTTGTAGTTTTCTCCTGCTTGTTGTTGTGTTTACTGACGAAGTCACTCGTGTGACTTTGTGCTCGGTCGGTGACAGCTGCTCCCCTGCTGCTTCGCGTCTCGTGGGAAGGGCCAAGCAGCAGCTTACATGAGCAAGACGTGCTGCTGCAGTAACGTGCTGCTGACGGCTCCCGTGGAAACCCGGGGTTAGATTAAGGTGTTAAAAAGACAAACACACAGCGAGGAGATGAGTTTCATTCATGGTTTAACCACAGATAACTAATAACGGACACTAGGGTGTACTAAAAGCTAGAATGTGTGCCTTCAATAGCTAATAAACTGCATACTGAACCTCTTATAGACCTCTGTCACAATTTATTATCAAAACACTAAACATGCAGATGGTGTATAGGGTTAGTACCTTCATCAAAAACCTGCCATATCTAGTCCTATATATCTAGTCATCCTCCACGTGTGTGTGTGTGTGTGTGTGTGTGTGTGTGTGTGTGTGTGTGTGTGTGTGTGTGTGTGTGTGTGTGTGTTGTTCTGCAGTGCATTCATCCACTGAAAGCTTTCAACGACTCTCCCCAGCATCCTCTAATATGTTTTCTCTCTCGTATCTTCTCTGTAAGGGTTTGAAGCCGATGGATTTCAATGGTTTGGCTGATCCTTACGTCAAGCTGCACCTGCTTCCAGGAGCGTGCAAGGTCTGATTTTACTACTTTTATTTGAATCTCATCTTTTATTCTATAAAGGAAAAAGACCTTCAGATACCTGTCACCAAGAATATTTGAGTGCACATTTCAATCACTTCATGAGAGTTTTTTTTAATAAAATTGTAAGTGCGCATGAATACATCAGCAGTACAACATAACAATTCAATTCAATTCAAAAATACTTAATTAATCCCAGAGGGAAATTAGAAAATAACCTTGGATCTGGAGGTCTTGTGTCTACCATCAGATTTAAAGAGGTGTTTTCTTTGCTTTTCTTTGATCTACAGGCCAATAAACTGAAAACCAAGATAGTTCGAAACACGCTGAACCCCGTCTGGAACGAGACACTCACCTACTGTGGGATCACCGAGGAGGACATGTACCGCAAAACTCTCCGGTAAACGCTCCCTGTGGACGAGGCTATTCCTGTCCACCTTACTTCCAGCCCTTCTTCTGCCTTTCTCAGATCTGACTCACGCTCACAAAGGATTTCTTATCATCTGTCTCCATCACAGACTCCTCTGCCATCGACTAAAAGCACTTTCTGTAGTTCGCTATCTCTGCAGGTCTTTAAAACGCTCCTCATCTGCCACCTCACCTCCAGCCTTTCCCATCCTCACATCTCTTCTGTCCACCAGGATCAGAAAGGATCTCCCCTTTCTCTTTGTGTTACTTTCCTTCTGCCTCCCTGCTTTCTGTTTTTCAAAGTCGCACTGACAGATTGAGGTCAGACGAAGCACCGTGGGGTGTTTTAATTTTACTGACCCCCCTCTGGAGGTGACAAAAGCTGTGAATTGTCTCTGAGTGTGACCAAAACTTTGCCGTGGCACACATGAATGTGGAATTTAAAAGGGATGGACGGCTTCTCCCTGGAGGGCGAGTAGAGAAACTGGCCCTACTACTGAATCGCGATTCCGAGTTTATTCAGCTGAGGCGTGTAAACATCAGGAGATGGAAAGTTTCACATAAATAAACACACTGACATTGTTTTCACCAACACCAGTCTTTATGATCCAGGTGTCAGAGTGAAACATCATGTTTACAGGATCAACGTGTTAGGTCCCTCCGAATAAAAAAAATCTAAATTAACAGTGAAAATGTTTTGAATTTCTGAGCTGCTGCCTTACTCGACCCAACCATGACTTTAGCAGTTTACTGAGGTGTGAGACCAAGTCACTGCTTTGCAAGTCACAAGTAAGTCACAAGTCTTTCCAGTCAAGTCTCAAGTCAAGTCCAAGCCCTTAACTTTGAATTTTCAAGTCATAATCAAGTCATCTGTCCAACTTCAATTTAATGACAATAATAATAAATAAACTCCAGAAACAAAACTTCTTAAAGCTTCATTTATTTGCTGAAACAAGCAGAAAGTGCAACTGAAACTGATTATAAACAAAGAGCTGCTGCAGTTAGCAGTACAAGATCAAACCCAGAACGAAGAATGCTTTATGATTTTTGTCCATGTCGGGCCACTTTTGTGCTAAAATATCAAATATGCTCAAGTCAACATCAAGTCAACAGGTGCAAGTCGATTCAAGTCATTGGCATTCAAGTCCGAGTCAAGTCGTGAGTCTTTATAGATTTTATCAAGTCAAGCCAGAAGTCATTAAAATAATGACTCGAGTCCACACCTCTGCAACATAAAACCTGCAGGCCACAACTGCACGGTCCTCCTGCACGGTGTGTGTGTGTGTGTGTGTCAACAGCAGCTCTGTAGTGACACAATAGCCTCTGACTGAACTCTGGAGCTGTTGCTACAGATGACAGTGTTGTGTTTGTGGGTCTGATGTTAGTTTTTGAGGCTCCCAGATCAGATTTAGCTCTGATGACGTGGTGACTGGCTCAGTGGTGCGTGTAGGATATCAGAGGGACAGTCACATGCTCACGTTCCTTCACGCTGTCTCATAGAGAACTGTTATATTCTTCTCTCTCATTTGACCTTTGAACTTTTACACTCACACTTCCTCCAGCCTTTCTTCATTCACATTTGTTCATTTCCTGTAAATCTTTCATCTCACAGCTCCAGATGACTTCATCTCTCTTCACCATCATCCCTCCGCCAACCATCTGCCTTCCCGTCTCTGTCTCCTTCTCCTTTATTAGGATTCCAGCACATTTTTTGCACCCCCAGGCCATCCGCCTGCTGAGTTAAATCTACGGTTTTTTAATTTTGTGTTTTATTAGCAGAAAATAGAGCCTGAAGGCGTGACAAAAACAGATTTTTTCCTGCACATCTGAATTCCTTTTTAAATCTCATTAATCTAATCCGTGTTTCTCTTCAGGATTAAGTGAAGTGCAGGAGGAAGAGGTAAACTCATTCAGTCACCTGGTTCATGTTTAAACACACCCTTCTGTTTTTACCCTTTCCTTCTCACCTCACGTCGCTCCATCCTCTCAGATGGCACCTTTGGATCTCGCATCCACGGCACCTCTGTGTCCTTTGCTCCTCTGTGTCTGTCCCCACCCACCAATAACACTGACATCATGGCAGGTGTAAGAGTTCATCAGGGATATTAATATGGATTAACTTTACCTTTCCCTGTGCACTTTTACTCTTTATGAATTCTCATCGGGGAAAAAGTGACAACTAAATGTACAATATGCAAATTATGCTTGAGATATCAGGATTTCTGACTATTTAAATTCTAATTCAGGTCAGATTTTCTTGTTACATCGCTGCTACAATAATGTGACATTGTCATAATACGTATTTTTACCACTCCGCTCTCTCCACACGTTCTAGATCTCTTTCAGATTTCTATCTCAGCCTCAATAACCAGCTACGCTTATTCTTTATCCGTGCTTCGTCCGCCGTTTGTCATTTTTACCTCCCCCGGCCAGCCCTGTCTCTGTTTGTCTCCCAGGGTGTCTGTGTGCGACGAAGACAAGCTGACACATAACGAGTTCATCGGGGAGTCGAGGGTGGCCCTGCGCCGTGTGAAGCCCGACCAGACCAAACACTTCAACATCTGTCTGGAGCATCCACCTCCTGTGAGCAAAACAAGGACACACACATTTAAAATAATAAAAGGAGGAGGACAGGAAATGGGAGAATGCGTGTGTATGAGGGAGATGAATGTCTGGAGGGTTGTGTGGAGTTTGGTGATACTTTCTGTGTGAAGAGGTGCTAAATAAGGCAGAGGGAGGAGAAGATTTATAGATGTTTGAGAAAATTGGAAAAGTCAAATAAAACGTTTTGAAAACAAATTTTAAAAAAGGAGCCTAAACAATGATAAATGGCACCAGACTAAACACAGATCTAAGAATAGAATAGGAGGCCGTTTTTCTGTAATAAACCAGTATCGAACTGGTTTTATTTGTGCCTCCTTCAAATTACAAATAAAAATTGTGTCTACTGTTAAAGCCCACAAATGGCTCTTTGTCCAAGCCAAAGGTCAGCCGGGTCACCTGTCCATGACGAATGTTAAAGGCATCAGAAAAATGAAAGGTGAGGGGAGAAAGTGAGAGAAAGGAAGCCGTCAGAGTGCCAACAGGCGGTGGGAGAGATGAGCAACAAATGGATTAAAAAATAAAAGCAACAGTAGGAGGGAAGCGGTGGGGGTGAGGGGAGGGGGCTTTAGTTCTTCATGTGATGGAAAGCTCTGCTGGTATTAGATTATCCCTCTGAGGCCGGGGGCCACTCTGTGATCAAACGTTTACACCCCCCACACACACTCACCCACCCTCGTCCTGGAAACCACACGCTGCTCCGGGTCTGTAGCTTTAAAAAGTGGATTCACTCCAGATGGATGGATCTGTTCACATCTCTGCAGCTTTCTGCAGTTTCCCTGTCACTCATGTGCTCTTCTCTGTCTCTCCTCTGTTTGCTCCGCCTGCAGCTGCCTTCGCCGACGGCCATGAGCCCGGCCCTGAGAGGAATCTCCTGCTACCTGAGAGAGGTGAACGTCCGACTCATATGACCTCACTCTGTCTTAAAGGGCAAAACTCGGGCTTCTGCAGACTCGTGTGGGACTCGCTTCTGTAAAAACAACTCTTTATAAATTCTTCAGGATCTCAAAGCAAAGGGGAAAGGGTATTAGTCACCAGAACTTTGTTAATCTGTCGTTTTCGTAGCGGTCAGTTCTGCAGATGTTTGTTATCTTCACGAAATCTAGAAAGTTATAACTTTGGTCATGCACATACACAGTGGTCACTGAAATAACCCACATCTGACAAAAATAATAAATTATTACTGCAAATAAACAAATAAAATTCAAATGTTGCATTTGAATTTTGGTTCTAAAATATTAAATTAAAGAACTAATGAAACCATCCTGGACAAGGATGGAGACCATGGGGATGTGTTGAACCAAGGTGTGTCCTACGATCAGCATCGCAGGTGTCTTCTGTCTTTGAATCCATCAGTCTGCCTGTTGAAAGGGTGAGCGGGAGTCACAGGGCTGTTGCGTATCAGGTTGTGTGCCACACTGAACACGGACCACAGGAAGACAAGGACAGAGTTGTCTCTGGAGATTAGTGAGATGATTATTGACCAGCGTATTAAAGGTGAAGATGAGAAGATCATCTCCAAGCATCTGGATGTTCCTGTGATCTGGATGTTTTACGTCCACAGGACCATCTTCTCTGGACGTGCACGTGGGAGGATTGGTGATGGTAAACTGGAGAGATGGATAATACCAGCGGCAGCCAAAGAGCTCAAAGCAATGTCCAACAAGATTAGAGGTGGCCTCTAAGGTCAAGGTTCAAAGCACCTGTCACTGTTTGAGACAACATTCACTTGATGGAAGACAACCAGTAAGGCCAATACTCTTCAAAGCAAATCACAATAAAAAAATAAATAAAAAGGAAGATCACTGGGAAGAAATTTTAAGAAGTCACACAGCGTCTAGACAAATGAGACAAAACTGGAATTTCAACTCTAGGTGCACTGACACAGAAATGGAGACAGGATGTCTTCAAACTGTTTTGGATCAAAGAAAATATCAAAACCCAGAAATTCTGGAGCTATGGGTAATGGGTCCCCCAATAGATTTATTACACAAAACACTGGATCAGAATCAAATACTGGATCATTCTGAAGCGGACACCTATTGGTCCTATGGGTCCCAATCCTGTTGAAGTTCTGTGGCTGCAGCATGTGGAGGAAAAGCCCTTTGGACATGACAGACAAGGACTGGACCAGAATATCTGTGCAGAAGTCCCAGTGAGAGCTGCAGATCACGGTTTTACACGGCAGTTTAGTTTGTTTGTTGTTCAAATGTTTTTGGAATTATTATGAACCCCAAAATAAAAGTAAACTCTGAAGTTTATTAGCTGTTTTTTTAGTTTATTGTAATTGCTTTCACTTTAGTCAGTTTTAAGACGTTTCAGTGATGACTGATATAAAAGAATATTTGTTCAGTTAATACTTTTAACTTGGCTTTTTTTCAGGTTAGGATGAATAAAATAATGTTTTTATTAAAACAAACCACTCGCTCAAAAAAAAGCCTTCCTGTGGGTGGGCACGAGCCAAGGTGGGCAAGGCCATGAGGGCAAATTCACAGTGTGACATAGATGTGTGAGAATTTTCAAATCCTAGCGTCTCACAGTCTATTTTCTATCAGAAGCTAATGCAGGAGATAGGTGTAGGACACTGTTTTCATGTTCAGCCTGCATGAAAAACTCAGAGTGACTAATTCTAATCAGAAATAATCATTAAAATATGTTTTTTCAGTCAACCACACCTTTAATTCAATGGCCGCCACTGGCATGTGAAGAGCATGTCAAGCACCCTGGTAACTCCCCACCTGACTGATTACTTTTAGATGAAAATAATTAGATGCTGCAGTCCCATCCTGACAATAAGTGTGAATATTTTAAAAGGGAAGCTGTGAACAGTTGACATCACAGGTTATGTGTGGGGGAATCCATCTAATTATAAACTGGCCTGCTTCTACATTAAAAGCAGTGGCAGGTGAGGTGTATAACACCTCTGATTGGGAAATGTTGGAAAGCGGTGTTACAGACCAAACACACACATCATAGAACAGAGAAAAATGCCAGGGAAAGATCCGAAGCATTGATCCAACCTTTCATCTTCTAATCCAGTTGCCAAACTGTTGGGAAATGGCCCACAGAATGGGATTATCTACTCATGACATGCTGCTTAGGTGTGTCAGCACAGAAAATTCAGCCAGAGAAGAAAGTAGCTTCAGACAGCAATATTTGAAGTTTTATTTCCTGATATTTGGACATCTTGTCTCTGATTGGCTAACAGCAATGCAACTCTCCCATTAACTCTGTTCTCTAACACAGATGTTTTATCTCCACAAATAACACAAGCCTGGAGGAGTTCTGCTGTATGGTGGAGTTGCTAATGCTAACAGTTAGCTTCTACTAGCCGAGACGTTCTCTGCTGTTTCCTTTCCTGTCACGAGTCAAGATGGGTGAGTCCATGATGGTTAAGTGACAGTGTGATGTAGATCTGTCAGGATTTTCAGATCCTAGAGTTTCACCGTCTATTTGCTGAGCTAATACAGGAGATGGGTGTAGGACACTATCTTCATGTTCATGCATGAAACACTCAGAGTGATCGATCATTTTCAAAAATAAGTAAAAAATGGTTTCTCAGTGAAGGAGCTCCTTAACCCCTTGATGCATAATGGTCACTACAGTGGACAGGTACTCAGAATTGTTATTTATTTATTTTTGCTATTAAGCACAGCTGTTGAAGACTTTATTGCATTTGAGCCCCTCCATTTCGACTTCAGTAAGTCAAGCCAACATATTTCATGTTTAGAATGCACGCTGTCCACTGAGGTGGACGTGTAATAAACTATGTGTAAATTAAATGTTACAAAAAATATGTAAGTATGACATTTGTTTCATTCACACCTAAAGATGAATGAAAAAAATTGTTTAAAAAATCATGGTTGAAGATTTCATAATTCATGCATGAAAGGGTTAAAATGGTTTACTCTCTATTCTGATTGTACTTGTTTTATCAACATATTTTGTTGGTTTTATAGGAGAGTCAGTGAGAAAGCAGCAGGAAAACACCTAAAACAAACACGCAGATAAAAAAAGTGTTTTTAATGTTCTGTCTCTTTTGTGTGACATCACCTGCTGCTGCTGGTCTTGTTTAGAGAGGGACTGCACTAGCCTGGCCTGCCAGACTCCTCCTCTGTTTAATTCTGCACAGATAAAGAGTCTAGGAACTCTCTTACTCAAATAACCCCACCCCGTGAGAATTCTTACCGAGCCAATCAGTGCTGAGTAGCGTTCGTCACACACCATAATGCCGAGTTTGTCGAACATGACGACTGAAGCGGAGTTCTCTACGGCTCTTTCCTTTGTTCTAAATGACTTGGACACGTCTTTAAAACAAGTGGAAGCGCTAAAAGCCTTTCTTCTAAACAAAGATGTTTGCGCTGTCGCCAGACGCCATTTTTGACTACAGCTAAAAAACTCCAGCGTCGCGGACGTCACACACAGCGATGCTCAGCTTCTCATAAACAACAAAGACAGCGGTGGAGTTCGCTGCGGCTCTTTTCTCTGTTCTAAATGACTTGAATGTCTTTAAAACCACAACAAATAGAAGAGCTAAAAACATTTCTTCTAAAAAAAATAAGATGTTTGCACTGTTGCCAGACGCAATTTTTTATTTTCACTACAGCTAGAAAACTACAGCATCACACGGTACAGTCAGCATTTCTGTCTTTTTTCTGATTGGTTACTTTCGAGCTGCCTAGTCCCGCCCCTCATGTGCCTCTCCGCCTGTGAGCTACCAGACTCTTTCTCTGTGCAGAATTAAACAGAGGATGAGTATGCCAGGTCAGGCACACCATCAGAAAACGTAACTCCACCCCTAGTTAAGATTTGAAAAATACCATGAAAGTGGGCGTTGCTAGGAGGCACAGAGTGGCATGTCCAAGTGTGGGGCATTTCCATTCAGGGAGGGAGGGGGAATGGAAGGAGACTGTACCGATGACGTGAAATTGTACCAGCCAAGGCAAAGACCCTGTATTTCCTACCAGCTATCACCCAATTTCTCTTATTAATGTTGATCTCAAAATTATTTGTAAAGCCCTGGCAAAAAGATTAGAGAAGGTAACCCCCTTCATAATACATCCTGACCAAACTGGTTTCATCAAGGGTAGACAGTCATCCACAAACTCGCTTAGATTACTTAATTTGATAGATTTCTCTTACAGTAGAAACATAGAAACTAGTATTTTATCTCTAGATGCAGAAAAGGCTTTTGATAGAGTTAACCGGAAGTTCTTATTTGCAACTTTACATGAATTTGGTTTTGGGAACTTCTTCATAAACTGACTACAAACATTATACAATTCACCAACAACACGTGTCAGGACGAACAACCAAATATCACCTAGCTTCTGTCTTCAGAGGGGGACCAGGCAGGGATGCCCACTCTCCCCCTCACTGTTTGCTATTTTTATCGAGCCACTAGCAGCAGCAATTAGGCAAACAACAGATATTAAAAGCATAAAGTGTAAGAACATAGAACATAAAATGAGTCTTTATGCAGATGATGTGTGACCTTTTCTCCAGAATTCTCAATTCTTTCTCTCTCAAGCAATAGAGCTGATAAACTTTTTCAACAGTTTGAGAATACTCACTAAACTGGTTACATTCCACAGTTATACCAATTAATTTCTCTTTTGTCAATTTGCTTAATACACAATTGGAATCACGGAATATCAAATGGAGCTTTAAGCATCTCTAAAAGAACACTGGATTTGGGTGATGGAGATTAAAACCTGCAAGACATTACAGCAATCTAAAAATGTCAAAGCAAACCCAAGTATTCAAAAAGAACAGGTTGTTTGTTTTGCTTTTCCATGTCCAACATGCGGTAGAAGATCTGCTTTAGAGACCTTATTCAAGATGTATCAACTGGAAAAGCTTGAATTAGGTATACTCCAAACGTCAGTCAGTCGCAGCAATGCGTGTAATCATTCATTTCAGAATGTTTTGATGGTTCATGAGATATTTGGACTAACAAATACAGACCCCATCAGTTAATGGAACCATTTTAAGCTAAGATCTTGTGTGATCTTTTAGATCCCAGCTGTATGAGAAGGGAGCTAATGAACTGAAAGGTGTCATTTTTAGACAAGCGCAACTTCCTCTTTTTCCTGATTTTTCCCAGACGTCTGTGGGGCAGACCCAGATGTCAGACCAGAAGCTCCAGGGATAACGTTTTAAAGCATATTCCTGCTCCTTGCTTTATGATTTTCAGTGGATCACATGAATTTGTTACCCAAGAAATGGACAAGTGGAAGTCGGGAAAAGATTTAAGCTAGCAGTGTCTCGATGCGGGTGTAGGAGTAGATGGACCATGTGTGGTGGAGCAGATCCGGAGGTAAAAATGCAGGCTCGGATAAAGTAAAAATGGTTTTAATGCCAGAGCGGGAACGACAGGACAAAAACAACGTTGACAACAAACACAATGATCTGACAAAGACTGATACAAGGAGGGAGGCATAAATACACAGGGCAAATGAGGAACACATGGGCAGGTAAACAAGGGGCAGGTGAAAACAATAAGGACTAATCAAGGGCAGGAGAGAGACACAGTCAGAGAGGCAGGGGCAGACCGTGACAGTACCCCCCCCCCCCCCCCCCCCCCCCCCCCCCCCCCTTAAGGGGCGGATACCAGACGCCCACAAGCCACATAACACAGGAGACTCGGGAACACTCGACTCGGAGCAGGAACACTCGACTCGGAACAGGGGAACACTCGGAAACTGGAACACTTGGAACTCGGACACTCGGAAACTGGAACACTTGGAACTCGGACACTCGGAAACTGGAACACTTGGAACTGGAACTCGGACACGTAGACTCTGGAACTCGGACACTCGGACACTGGAAACTCAAACACTCAGACACTGGAACTCGAACACTTGGTTGGCAGAGCAGGGGCCTCTGAAATAGGTGGCACAACTCTGGCTTTGGAGAGTTCCTTGAGCTCTGGTTTGGGCTGCAGTAGCAGGACTCTGAAGGGGCTGCAGCATGAAGGACCTGCAGGTGTGGGCCCCGCAGGCATGGACCAGGAAGTGGACGAAACTGCAGGAGCGACGCGAGGAAACCAGGATCGGCGGCAGGTACTCGACAAATGGTCAGAGCAGGTGTGCATCAGGATACAACTGGGTCCATAGGCGGAGGCTCGGGCGAAGGGAAGCAGATATGGAGCAGGAAGTCCAGCCCTACCACCCCGAAGAATGTTGGTGTGCGCAGGGGGTTTATCTCACTGAAACTCCAGGATCCGCAGCTTCCGTGGGAAAACAGGACGGGGCAAAACAGCAGGGGAGGAGAAATGATTTTGACCACCCCGAAAACCTGTAGGATGCACCGAAAACCCCTCAGGACAGAATCTCCCTCCGCTGAAGAGAAAAAGCAAAAAAAAAAAAATCCTCCAGGCAGATGTTTAGAGCTCACCACAGGTCCAGGTTGGTCAGATCATTCTGTCACGATGCGGGTGGGAGTAGATGGACCATGTGTGGTGGAGCAGATCCGGAGGTAAAAATGCAGGCTCGGATAAAGTAAAAATGGTTTTAATGCCAGAGCGGGAACGACAGGACAAAAACAACATTGACAACAAACACAATGATCTGACAAAAACTGATACAAGGAGGGAGGCATAAATACACAGGGCAAATGAGGAACACATGGGCAGGTAAACAAGGGGCATGTGAAAACAATAAGGACTAATCAAGGGCAGGAGAGAGACACAGTCAGGGAGGCAAGGGCAGACCATGACAAGCAGAACCAGAGGATGAGGAGGGAGAAGGCGATGTCCTCCAAGGCCCATGTCTCACACTCATAGCCTACAGCACAAATACATGTTTGCTATTTATAGACCACATTTGCATCACTGAAAGTGCACCATTTTTACAAGTTGTTGTTTCATCACAGAAGATGAGAAAACCGTCTGTTCTACAACTGTCTCCCCTTTGTATCTCTCCATCTCTCATTAAATCTTATCTTCTGGCATGAGCTAGGCACATCCACGACGATCAATATGCCTCACGACTTGGGTGTTTTTCTTATTATCTCACCAGCTTGCCTCCCTCCTCTTCCTCTTTCAGTGTCGTTTTTTTTTTTTTTTTTTTTTTCAGCAGGAATCAGCGTCACTGCCAGTGGCAAGTTTGCCATCTGTCCACAATGAGTTGGAGACTTTCAAACTCACACTGAGCGAGGATAACTTGCATCAGGTAGCTGGTAATAAAACAGCATGGACCTTCACAGATCAATAATGAGAGACTCATTAGGCAGGTGGGAAACACACAAAGTGAGAAAGAAAGCATGGCACAGAACCAAACAGCAGCAGCAGCAGCAGTTATCAGCGGGTAGTTCACTTCTGTCGTCTTAATGAGGCTGAAGGCACGATAAAGTGACCTGGTTCTGCAGCAGCAGCTGGACTAGGAGGACGCCTCTGCTCGAGTAAACAAGAACATAAAATCAACAAAAGTCATACGCTGTCAGGATGAAATGAACAGCATTTATGAATGGCAAAAGTTTTGTAACGATTTGTTACAAATCAGTAAATGCGTTTTGTCCTCATGGGCTTCTGTAGGAAACATAGCAAATGGCGTCGCCCAGAGACTTGGACCCACTCCCATGTGTTTTAGACCCCATTTTTATGGCTTCATGTTACGAAGCCGCCAATATTTTTCATCAACTGGGCATTTTAATCTTGAACAGCATTTTGAATGATATTTTACATGAATAATGGAGAAAACAACACATTGTCTCTTTAAAAGCTTCCCTATGAACTTTATTATTTAAATGGAAAGGCACGAAATTTTATTTATTAACTGTTAATTATTAATTTCACCTATCAACAGTGTAATTTTTCCATGTGGGTGGATTGTAGCATCAGGAAACCAGATTTATGACTGAGATTACACTTTCAATTGTTGAAGAACAGACTCAAGAGTGTTAATCTGTCTTTTTTCATGGACTCCTCCCATTTATTATTGCTGTTGTTGCTGGGGGGGGGTCAGGCTTGAAGAAGAATTTCTCTTTTTCAGAAAAACATCTTTCCCTCCGCAGTTTGCTCGCTTCCCCGCTTGCATCCATTCACATGCTAATTTTGTGTCTGATTGAAAATAAAGACGTGGGCATTTTCTTTTAAATCGTGAGCACAGAAGTAGTCTACACCACAAAATCTCAGATTTTTATTTTCCACTGTGCAATTTTAGCAACTCACATGTGCCTCAACTCTGGGAGATTAAAGAAGGAAGTGTGAAAAGGTCTATAGCAACTAAACTGATTGATTTGTTGGACATTTTCTGCCTTTAAAGGGGACACATTATGCAGAACTCACCTTTTGTATCCTTTTGTGCTGCTATGTGGGTCTTTACTAAACAATCTTGAAAAACATGCATCCATTTTCTGTCAGTAGTTTTAGGAATTGTGTCTAAAACAAGCCGTTTCAAAAAGCCCCCGTTTGTGACATCACAAGTATCTCTCATGTGCAATAGAGAGCTGCTAATATGTCTCCTATTTAAAAATTGGCATCAGCAATTTAGAGTAAAACAAGCTGATTTGTTGGCCAGCATCGCTGACCTGGCTTCTGATTATCGGCTTTGATAATGATCACAGGTCGACTTCTAGCCTAGAACACATTTTGTTGTTTTTCTTTAGCATTCTGCAAACTTCTGAGGATTAAAGAGGACTCTTCGGCTTCTACAAGCTTCATTATATCTATCAAAGTCAGACTAAGTCTGTCTGGTGGGTTCAGAGCCTTTTCTATCCATTCAACTGTTGCTGCAGACTGATGCTCATGTGAGGGAAGGAAAATGAAACGAACAAACAAAAAAAAGCTGGAGGTGAAGACAGAGCAACACATTATCCCCAGCAGCACATGCAGCACACACATCTCATCCCTGTCTCTTCCTGTTTGTGTCCCTCCTATCCTTCAGTGGGAGACCGAGCAGCAGAGAAGTCTGGAGGAGAGAGGGCGTCTGCTGCTCTGCCTCCAGTTCCTCCCTCCAAACAGCGACAGCGATCTGAAGGGCGAGGCCAAGGAGAGAGCTCGGGGTGGGCTGTGTGTGGGCGTCAAACGCTGCGCCCACCTGGCAGCCATGGACGTCAACGGCTTCTCAGACCCCTACGTCAAAACGTAAGCAAGCGTCCCTCTCAGTTCTTGCCAGTCTAAGATCTGTCTCTGATCTCTGCTGCTGGAGAAAATCTCAAAACCTTGAAGAAATGGTCTAAACTGGTTATCTGGCTCCTAATTTGGCACGTGTCAGATCCTAAACTATCACACAGCAGCTGTTGACTGCTGGGCTGCTGCCGTGTGATGCGTTACATGATAAGTGGTCCCATTACCTTCATCACTGCGTGGGCCTAATTGTTTTTGTCCCACAGGTGTATTTGCAAATAATAATGAAGCAAATAATTAACAACAGATTTTACTGCTGAATGAATCATGCTGAATCTGGAGAATTGGGGTAAAAATTTGACCCGTTTTGAATTTGTCTGCTTTTGGTTGTGAGGATCCAGGCAAGTTTCAGCGTTAAGAGGTCAAAAGCTTTAGTCCGACACACAGCTTTGAGAGTGATGGACTGACGTCTCGCACTCATTTCAGGATGACCTCTTCTGTTCACCTGTCTTTACCACCTGTGTGTGCTCATCCATCATGTGGACGACGCGGATCATCTCTGAGTTTTACCCCACCCTTTGTTTGTTTGACAGCCTTCAAAACAGACTGATGAACATGTCAGGATCTGATGTTAAACCGTGAAGGATTAAGGGAAATGAGTTACGGTGATGTTAGTGTCGGCAGTTTCAACGCTCACCGCTGATAGGAGAGCAGCGTGGTGTTTGCTGGTGTGTGAGTGGAGGAGGACGGAGAGGAGGGAGGTGTTACTGCTGCAGAGCAGTGAGGTGTGACTCTATGGTTATAGTCACTATTGCTCATTGCTGTTTTTCTATTTTTAAAACAGTTTAGATCATGATGCAATAAATCTATGAGGGTTCATTTATGCCAGAAGAAGAACAAGATTTTTACTGTTCCAAAAGAAAAAGAAATTTCAAGTTAATTTTATCCCTCCAGAACTGCACTCATGGAGGAAGGTTATTTCTGAGCTACTTTTGTTATTTTTATATTTTTACAATCATTATAATCTTCACTTAACCGTTTAATGCTTGTAAGATCAAATTTGATTTTCACAGGTGTTGTGCTTCTTTCTATTGTAAGCTTGTGATTCATGTGCATCACAGCCAGCGATCCATCAGGATTATTTTAGTCAAGTAATAAATAATTTTCTGATGTGACCTAAGAGGACTCCATCTGGGTATGATTGTGTTTACATGCACTCCTCCTATCTTGGATATAGTCTGGTTATCTGCTTTTACAAACATCATTTCATGCAAACCCTAACCAAATGTTCTGGTAAATTCACGTTAATAGAAGAAAACTTCACACAGCTGTGTATGCTCTTACCCCCAAAAGTAGAAGCTGTCAAACTTACCTTCTGTACATGATTTAAAATACAACAAAAGTTCAGATAAGAGTCGTTTATGTAAACTGTTTATTTTTCACTCCTCTGTGCTCACCTCAGTTCAACAATCTATTTTCTCTTTCTGACAAGCCTCAAACTCTATTTTCTCACCCTTTTCTAAACACCCACCAAACCTACTCACCCGTCCCTCCCTCACACATCCACTTCTGTACATCACGCTTCTCCTTTCATTTTGGATGCTTACTCACATCTTTGGCCTTTTGGCAGCAGCTCCTTCCCAGATGCTTTGTTGTGTCCGAGAGCGTGTGGGAACATACGCGTTCTGAGCTGTGGGTGGTGGATGGAAGACAAATGTGAATAGTGATTTTTGCCACACTCCTTCCAGCTGGCTCAGAAATATCCTGGGAATTCACTGACAGCCAGGGATACTGAGCATTTTCAATCTGTTCTGTGGTGCTAATCAGTTCCCACGCGCTCGCTTCACACGAGACAGAGAAAATCGTTAGCACGTCACCAGCTTATCGAGTAAAAAGAGTTAAAATCATCGTAAAAGATGTGCTCATTTGGTTTTTGTTAGGGGATTAGGTGATCCACATATCTGAAAAGAAAACAAATCTTAAATTTCTTACTATCTTTTAAAACAAAAAGCATCTTCTGAGTCCCTCACAGAGGAGGTGATGGCATAAAAACGAAGGAGTCCAGTAGGAACCAGTAAATCTGTTGTTTAATCCTGCATAATTGCTTGGGTGATGTAGGATCACACTCTGACCTTTAGTCCTGACATTTGCTATCACCCTCCACGCACTTACATGTGAATTATAATGATCAGTCTTGTACACGATAATAACACACGCCTCGCTTTTAGGTATCTGAAGCCAGATGTTCAGAAGAAGTCCAAGCACAAAACAGCGGTTATAAAGAAGACTCTGAATCCAGAGTTTAACGAGGTAATGTTCATGTTTAGGAGTGTGTGTGAGATCGGATCTATGTCATTACTGCAGAGACGCTCACCCTCCATGCTAAGTTTAGCCGAGTCTTTTAAAAGAATAACAACTACACTTTACATTAATAATACGTATCTTATCAGATCACAGAAAGGCTCTACGCAACATTTTAAAAATGTTTGTTAGTGTTTAAGAAATGGCGTTTTACCACAAGGCACCCTTTGAAAGTTGTGGACATTTATAAAGCACCAATAAAGTACAATATTGCCATAAATGCCAAAAGTGTGCTCATAAGGGAGTAACTTATTCTGAAATGTTTATTACAGCAACTCTAGATGAAATATATGGGTGTACAGACTTGGCTCAGTATTTGGCAAGAAATGGTTTTATCTCTTCTTTTTTAAAGCAGCAATCTGGAGTTTTCCCCTTCTCAGGAGATGTGCTAGCCTGGCCTGTCAGACTCGTCCTCTGTTTACTTCTGCACAGAGAAAGAGTCTGGTAACTCACAGGCAGAGGGGCACATGAGGGGCGGGAACAGGCAGCTCAGAAATTACCAATCAGAAAAAAGACAGAAATGCCGTCTGTACCACTGTAGTTTTTTAGCTGTAGTCAAAAAATACATCTGGCAACGGCGCAAACATCTTTTTTTTTTTTTAGAAGAAATGCTTTAAGCGCTTCTGCTTGTTGTGGTTTCAAAGACATTCAAGTCATTTAGAACAGAGAAAAGAGCTGCAGCAAACTCTGCCGCCCCCCATCACATAGAACCCCATGCATTTTTAACTATGCGCCGCTCAGCATCAGCCAACAGCGTTACACATCTGTGTGCGCTGGCTAGAATGTTCACCAATGAGAGGTGTTGCTTCCAGCTGTAATCACAGAAGTGGGGAGAGGGGCTTAGGGTGCAATACAGTTTTCTGCCTCTAGATGGTGCCCTCACATAACATAAAACCTCTGGACTTTTGCTCTAATGCATAATCAACTCCTACTCATGATTTATACATTTTTCACAGATTTATTGACACCATGTCTATAAACTATTTAAGGGGAGTCTTAAAGTTTTTATCCATTTGTTGTCTGGTAATTTTCTGACCTTTTTATCGTCACCCAGGAGTTCTTCTATGAAATTTCCTTCTCAGAGTTGGCCTCCAAGACTCTAGAGGTCACTGTGTGGGACTACGACCTGGGGAGGTCCAATGACTTCATTGGTGAGTTTAAACAGTGGCAGTTTATAATCACATACATATACATAGATGCCCCGTGGACTGGCGCTGCCAATTGGAGCTGCTGTAGTGGCTGGTCGCTATCTTGGATGGGTCTCCATTGGCTCCCAGTGCATTTATTTCTACTGAAAAAGGTGCCCACCTAACTAAAAAACACATTTTATTGTGCCTATTCACAAAACAACCATTTTGTATGATATGATAGTTAAAATATGAATATAATTCAACAAAATAAATCTAAATAAATTAAAACATAAAATTTCAACAGGTAGGCTAGAAAAGTCCCATGTTAAGTGTTTATAATTCCTTGTTGGATTCACAGACATGGATACGTAGACGCGCCACTGGGTGCTGGAGAGCATAACAGCATCACCGCCATATTGGATGGGTTCTTCACACTCCAAACCCAACTGTCAGCAGATTGAGCAACTGTGCCCATTTTTTGTGCAACAACTGGTGCACTACTGAAGCAGATCATGTGGGATTGACTTTTCTAGCCTACCTGTTGGGATTTTATATTTTTTTTATTTTATTGTATTATTTTTACTATCATGCAATGCCATATGGCAGCACAATAAAGCATGTTTTTAGTTGGGTAAGCACCATCCTCAGTAGAAACAAATGCACTGGGGGCAAATGGAGACCCAATTTAAGATGGCAACCAGCCACTACGGCAGTTCCAACAGACAGCTCCCGTCCACGGGGCATCTACGTATACATGTCTGTGGTTGGATTCCTGTAAGATTAGCTGCCTGGTTTTCACACTAAGAGCCATAGGAATGTTGCCAGCGATATTTAAGGATGTCCATAATTTGCTGTAGGGAATCACAGAACGTGGCTGAACGAAGTTACCTTTCAGTTTGGTTTTAAGTTAAATATATTAAATAAATGTAGTTTCCTTCTCTTTTATGGGGGAGATTTTGTTCTGGAGTTTTACTTTATAAAAGAGAACGGTTGTTTATAATTTTTTTAAACAGGACACAGAAATATTGTTTTACTTTAGCAAAATCATTGGTAATGCATGATACGTAGATACAATTATTGTCTTTAGTAGGCATGGATAGTAGGCATTTTCAGCAGCTTCCATAGGTACATTTCCATGCACATCTCACTACATTAGAAATGTAATTATGTGATGTGATGAAACCATGACAGCCTTTGGAAGTGTTAAATGTGCACTATCTGTCAGGAAAGGTAACAAGGGCAGCCTGACTCATTAATTTTTAATTTGCAATTTCAACTTTTTCCTCTTAAGCACATGCAGTTTGACCTCAGTCGGCATTTCGAAGTCGCAAAGGTAACATTAAAGCAGGTGTAAATCAACTTTATTATTAGCACATGACGAGGAAACCATTTTAATGAGCTCTGACAATGAACAAAACTTTTATATGTCAGAATATTTTAACATATTAAAATGCAAGAATGTCTGTTTAAAATGGAGAAAATTCAGCTACTCATACATTATTTTCATATGTGATGTGGAAGATTTAATCAGGAAACAATTATAAATGCATTTAAGTGTAGAGAGAACCAAGGTCAACAGAAACGTTAAAGCTGCTGCTACTGACACATTAAGGTATCCATGGTAACCATACATTGTAAGAAACATTTGCTCAAATGCACAAACGCAAAGGAAGCCATATATTACACTACGACAGATTCACTTCCAGGTTATAAGGGAAAATAAGGAGCTCTGATACAGCTGAACTCTGTAAAACTGACGATGCACTGCTGAGGCATGGCGACTAAAGCAAGAGAAATGTGTCTATAGTTTGATGTATAATTTATAAATATCATCAATTTCCAGGAGAATAAAAAATTTGTTTGCAAATATTTCAGAACTGTTTCCACCACTCTAAAGATGGTGTGATGTCATCGTAAAAGCTCTCAAAGGCAAATTAGTTATTAAAGTTTCACTTTACACAAACAAAGTCAGACTTTGTGTTCCATTCCCACTTTAACTGATGTCTGTAATGTGAACTATCCCTAAGCTTTAGAGCTCCAACAAAGGCTGTAAGGAAACAGGTTAGTTTTCCCAGATTTCATGATGTAT
>SSNQ01000270.1:1462549-1480602 GCA_006942095.1 Nothobranchius kuhntae | reverse complement strand
TCTGGATGTGACTGTGTCTGGTGTTCTGATCTGTATCTGAGCAGTCCCGTACTCTACCCATTCTGTTTAATTAGCTGAGCTTACAGAACAGCACGCCTCCAGCTGTCTTAAAGTCAATATGGCTGACGGGGTGATTGCTGCTGTCAGGAAGAAGTGGGAGTACTGATTTTTATTTCTGTTCATAGAAAGCACAATTTCTGTGCACACTGGAAGACATAAAACGATGTCAGTAGATCCAAAGGTTGGTGGGTTTTTTTTGTCCTTTAGGTATTTTGTACCTATTTGTGTTCATTTTTGTTATTTTAAATTCTGTAAATTTGTTGGGTTTTTTCTTTTTTTTTTTCTTTTTTGTTAGTCAGTTTGTGTCAGATTTGAATATTTGTATGCTCATTTGCATCATAAATTCTCTTGTGTTTTTCTGAAGGTTTTTTTTTCAGTTTAAAGGGATACTTTGTACATTTTTCATATTTTTAAATACTTTTCTTGAGCCAGTATGTGCTAAAATGATCCTTTACAGGATTAATGACTTGTCACTCAGACCCCACATCCTTCTGTGGCCAGAATATCACATTTGCAACTTCAGTGTGGCAGGCTGCCACCTGTGCACTTTTGAGCTGCACAGGTGCACAGGCGCTGCAGTATTAGATCATAAATAAAGCTGATTTGTTTCATTTTGTAATGCACCACTCCTGTAGACACTAATGAAGGCTGAGGAGACATTTCAGCTGTTAGATTAAGGTGTTGAAAAGACAAACGCACAGTGAGGAGATAAATGTAATTTTCGGTTTAACCACGGAGAATTAATAATGGACACTAGCGGGTGCTAAAAGCAAGCAAAACAGTCAAGTGTGCCTTTAATACATTTGCAAGCCATCTAGATCAGTTTGTGGCCATTGGACTTTGTTTTAATGTTTTGGCAACACTTAAAATCTCCAGTGAAAGATCTGTGATTTGTTCCCCACGATGCTCAAAAGAATCCACCAGCCCAGTTCCTTCAACTGCTGTGTTCAAGTAGAATTGATGTTTTGAAGGCCGAGGGTGGTCACACCAGATATGAACGTGATTTAGATCCCTATTTTGTTTGTTCACTGCTCTTTGTTGATTGATGAAAATAAATGATTAAAACACTTCCACTTCTGAAAGCATTCCTTGTTACAGCATTTTTTCACACCTGCCTAAAACTTTTGCACAGTGCCATATATAGTCCTATAGAAAATCACATAGTGAACATGTAAAGCGGTGCAAAAGTAATTAACTACTGTAATGCATTGCTTTTTGCTGTAATGTGGTAATGTAAGGCATTACAGGGAAAGAAAATGGTAATATTTACTCGGTACAATTGTCAGTAACGCGGTAATTTCAATGCATTTTTAAACCCAGAATCAAGATGCGGGTTTCCTAAAAATTCAAATTGCGGGAAGCCTGAAAAAAGATCCAGTATCCACATGTATTACGTCTTTTATGGACTCAGCTTTGCGGGCATTCTATGAGCAGAGAGGACGCAGCGGTAATGGCTCAAACACTCCAGCTGCGTCCTGCGCGCGGCCGCTGTTATGTTCACAAAACCGCTCCACCAAAACAAAGTAATTCGTTTGCGGTCGCTTATATCCGCCCATATTCTCTGGTACTTCATGTAATTTTCAGCTGAGTCCATAATCTGTGCGCCGGTGATTTCAACTCATTGCTGCTGGAGCGCAGCGCATATTAAGCTTTTTTATTTATTTATTTATTTGCGTTTGGTGGATCCCTTTGGCTGATTAGTTAGAAAGTAAAAAATCTAGGAAACAGTTTTTCTGGAAGACGGAGAAAACATGCAGCATACAGGAAGGTTAGAGAGAGAAAGGGTCGGAAATTATTCAAATAAAATCAAGAAAAAAAGAAATAAAGTAGGTAGATTTATCCCCAATACACATTTTACCAGTGAAAAGCAATAATATACATAAGCATTTTAATATTTATACTAGTGATAGAATCAGATCACCCCAGAAGTCAGTCCCACATCCGGGGCCGTATCAAGGCATTTGGGGACCAAGGCAAATATAGGCTTGGAGCCCCCACCACCTCACTCCCTGCTCAGTTAATATAAGATGGCAGCGTGCTGAGAGTACAGATTGTTGTTGCTTTTATTTAATAAACAATCATTTTAAAGCACTGTTATTATATCTGACTGTTTTTAACAGCAATCCTAGCTCAGACACCACATCACCTTCCACATATGTGTCATGAGCTCACTGAGCATCAGATTACCAGATTCATATTGAAGTTGTTTTGGTGAAAGTAACTTCAAGTAATGCAAAAGTAGTGTAATGCCTTACATTTTAAAATCAGTAATATTGTAATGCAATTAATTACTTTAAAATGAGGGTAACTAGTAATAAATAATGCATTACAGTTTTGAAGTAACTTGCCCAACACTGATCACTGATATCTATTTTTCACGCCAATTTTGGAGAACGTCCATGTGCTCAATCCCGTCTGCAATCCTATGGCAGCGTGGAACAAACGTGGCCAGGCTGGGGTGGGCGGAGCGGAGCCGATGCTAGTGTGTAAGTGGCAAGAGTGTCACACTCTAATCAGCTAATGAATCCTAAACACCAGCAGGGTGTTCCTGAGCCTTTAGATGGTTTCTCAGTCTAAGTAGGATTACTGACATAAATGGCCTTTTACACGATGTTGTACTTTTTCCAGTTTCACCTGCACGACGTTTTTTACGTGTTCTTCTTGTCTCGTCTCATCTTCTGCCTATCTGGGTCCGGGTCACGGGGGCAGCATCCCAACTAGGGAGTTCCAGACAGTCCTCTTCCCGGCCACCTCCGCCAGCTCCTCCGGCAGGACCCCAAGGCGTTCCTGGGCCAGTTCGGAGACGTACTTTCTCCGTCATGTCCTGGGTTGACCAAGGGGGCCTCCCTCCGGCAGGACATGCCTGAAACACCTACCTGTGGAGGTGTCCAGAAGGCATCCTAAAAAGATGCCTAAACCACCTCAAATGATTCCTCACGATATGAAGGAGCAGCAGCTCTACTCCGAGTCTCTCCCGAAAGTCTGAGCTCCGCACCCTATCCCTAAGGCTGAGTCCAGCCACCCCACGGAGAAAACTCATTTCTACCGCTTGTATCCACGATTGTTCTTTCGGTCTTTACCCAAAACTCATGACCATAGGTGAGGACTGGGCGGTAGATCGACTGGTAAATCGAGAGCCTTGCTTTCCGGCTCATCTCCTTCCCCCCAACAGACCGGTTCAGCGTTCGCATCATTGCAGATGCTGCCCCGATCCGCCTGTCGATCTCCCGCTTCCTCCTTCCCTCACTCGTGAACCAGACCTCGAGATACTTGAACTCCTCCACTTGAAGCAGGACCTCTCTCCCTCTCTTTATTTTCTTCCATGTTAAATTTAAAATATCACACATGGTTTTGCCCATGTGTTGGGGGTAGGAATACCAGTAAAAATGCAAATATCAAACATTCCAACTAATTGTAAAACCGTGAGAGGATTTCCTCTAGCAGCATCTTTGTTGGTGAGTTTAGAGACTCAGAGAAAATAATAGGGTGTACTTTACTCTGATTCTGCTAATATCATCTGTTCTCACTCGGCCGTTCCCTTCAGCTCTGCTTAATGCCAGCTTGTCTCAAAAATCTGAAGCACATCCACTGATAATTTCCCCACATTCTCTTTCACCCATGTAGTGTGCATGGTCAGTTGGCCACGCTCTCCCTCAGTTGGAGTCTGAAACACAGCTGCTTAGTCTCTCCTAAACAGTGAAAACACATCACATGCATTGTGTCTTTATTATGAATGTGCTGCAGTAGTACAACAGTGCCAGCTTATCTTTGAAATTCACCATCATCATACATGAAGAAAAATCCACAACATGCCAATGATCACGAAGATTATAGAAGCCCACTGGGAATACGACGACGGCCAGGAGGCTGGCTACTTAGCGCTAACTCGTGTCGACTAGAGGATGGTCACAACACCTGCAGAATACACACAGCTGACTGATTACAATTGAATTTACAGCATAATAAGTAAATAGATAGATACAAGTTGATCTGTTACAGAAAGTTTGACGTCATGAAACTCAACACTTTTGTGTTTCTCGATGAAAGCCGGTGGTTTGAGATCACAGTGAGAATCAGGCTTAGACTAAAGCACGGCGACTTAAGAGAAAAGCAAAGTTTTAAAAATCGGTTCACTATCCAACCGGGCTTTCTTAGCCACAGAACCACATCTGAAAAATCTTCTTCTTATAAATCAGCCCTGAAAAAGGTCCTCCTACTCTGTACACCAACAACAGGGGCTTACACAGAAATGTGGACACTATTCAGGGTTTTTTAAGGGACAAGGACGCCACATGTCTGGCTTAAAAGCACCTGTGGATACAAAGTGAGGTTGCAGCCTCCATCGCTGGCGCCATAAGCAAGTGATTACATTTGTTAACCAAATATGGACGTCCACACACAAACAACTTAAGTCTGTGAGCTGTGCCACGTCCAGAGCATCACATTTAGAGGTTGTTTTGATTGAAAATGATCTTTTACAAACATTATAAAAAGGTGGATGACGTTAGTTAACAGGCTTCCATGTGTTTTGCTACAGCAGGTTTCCCCAGGTCACAGTGGTACGTGGTGTAAAGAAGAGAAAGCTGTAGGAGAGTGTTCCTCTCCACAGCCACTGATCAGAGGTGTGTGTCTTTAAACTCTTAGATTTGGCACGTTTTCCTCGCAGTCATGACTGCCTTCTCCATAATCCTGTGTTTTAGAGCCTGCAGCGAGTCCGTCGTAAGCCCCTCTTTCATCCTCTACTGCCACGTTGACACTCCGACAAACACAGTTTGAAAAGTCACAGAGGGTGGTCTGAAACATCAGGGCAGAGTGTGGTTCATGTGTCTGTGAGGAGAAACCAGGGGCAGGGGTGGATCTCTGCTGTTGGATTCCAGTGGGACACAAATCCCAGAGCCTCGGGAGGTGTGGTGGAGGGTGGGATTGGCAGACGTTTAACTGGCTTCTTCGTTTCCCAGTCCACCTTAAATCAGTTTATTCCCTCTTCCACCCAGACAGAGAGCAGCAGCAGCAGCATTTTGGGTGTTTAGATTTCTTCCATTATCATAAAGGACCTTCTACATATATACTTTTATGTTACAGAGATGTGAGTAAGCGCTCTATATCGGGAGCGTATCTGTCACACATCCAGGTAATGACTAGGCGGTAAAGATGGTGGTGCAGGTGCGGGCCAGACGGTCGGGGTGCCTTATCCAGTTTCATCCTGGGATGAAACTCACTTTTTCATATTGACTAAAAAAAGAAAAAAGAAAAGGAGGCGTATTAGTGAGAGCTGTGCTCTGCAACTCAAGCTGGATATTTAGACTTTCAGCACAAGACCACAGAGGACAGTTACATAATGAGAAAAACAAGGGTTGTTGAGTCCCAGAGGTCTAAAACTCGGCTTCTTCTAGTGGGTGAGCTAATGAGAGCACCTAATGAGACCCTACAGGCTGTGTGACCTCAGAGCTAACTGACCACCTCAGCAGCAACACTGGTCCCAGATCTGAGCAAGTGACCGGCATAACCACTGATCTATCACAAGCCTTTCTATCTTAATTAAAATCTACATTCATTCAGTTTGTGAACTCATCAACATCAACCATGTTTACATACAAGAACAGGACTTCACATCTGGTACAAGCCATACACGTGATTATTAACTAGATGTCCAGATGCAACGTAGATGCCCCCTAGTGGCTGGCTGCAGTGTGAGTTTTAGGCCCCGCCCCCTCCATGTAAAAAAAAAAACTAGATTCACCAGTTTGGGGTTTTAGGCCGATACAGATGTCTGAATTACCAGAATCCATTTATTTTCTTTTAAATTACTAATTAGGTTAAAAAGTTATAATTTTAGAAGTAAAAACTTTGACATGGAAGAGCTGTTAGCGCTAGCACAAAACAGCACTTAGCAATGAGAAAATGGCTAACACCTCTCCCTCTGCCTTCAAAAATGACAGATCAGATTTTTCAGGATTCAGATTGTCAGCTGACTCTTATTTTACTCTGACCTCTGTACATCCAAATGTTTATTTCTCTAAAACACTTAGCTGTAGCTTATGTTAGCTCACTTATATCACCCAAAACAAAGAAATCACTCAATCCGTCATAATTACGGGATTCAAAATCGTAATACTGAGATATAAAGATGCCGCTTGAACAAACCATGATCGTGATTTGGAGAGGGTTTCACGTCTACATTCTGGTTGCTTTTGCAATGCCTGAAACGTTATATTATCGCTTCACTTTTGAACAAATAAGGCATGATGTTTGTCTAGTTATTGTATGTCGGTGGTTCAAGCAGACAGACTTTGGTAGCAGCTAAACTAAAGCTTGCAGTGGGTTACAACTAGAAGTACTAGAATAATGTGTGACCATTTTGTAGCAATCTCAGGGATTACAGCAGAATTACAGTGGGGCAAAAATGTAGTTAGTCAGCCACCGATTGTGCAAGTTCTCCCATTTAAAATGATGACAGAGGTCAGTAATTTTCAACATAGGTACACATCAACTGTGAGAAACAGAATGTGAAAAAAAATCCATGAATTCACATGGCAGGATTTTTAAAGAATTTATTTGTAAATCAGGGTGGAAAATAAGTATTTGGTCAATAACAAAAATTCAACTCAATACTTTGTAACATAACCTTTGTTGGCAATAACAGAGGTCAAACGATTACTATAGGTCTTTACCAGGTTTGCACACACAGTAGCTGGTATTTTAGCACATTCCTCCATGCAGATCTTCTCGAGAGCAGTGATGTTTTGGGGCTGTCGCCGAGCAACACGGACTTTCAACTCCCTCCACAGATTTTCTATGGGGTTGCGGTCTGGAGACTGGCTAGGCCACTCCAGGACTTTCAAATGCTTCTTACGGAGCCACTCCTTTGTTGCCCGGGCGGTGTGTTTGGGATCATTGTTGTGTTGGAAGACCCAGCCACGTTTCATCTTCAAAGCTCTCACTGATGGAAGGAGGTTTTGGCTCAGAATCTCACGATACATGGCCCCATTCATTCCTTCCTTAACACGGATCAGTCGTCCTGTCCCCTTAGCAGAAAAACAGCCCCAACGCATGTTGTTCCCACCCCCATGCTTCAAAGTAGGTATGGTGTTCTTGGGATGCAACTCAGTATTCTTCTTCCTCCAAACACGACGAGTTGAGTTTATACCAAAAAGTTCTACTTTGGTTTCATCTGACCACATGACATTCTCCCAATCCTCTGCTGTATCATCCATGTGCTCTCTGGCAAACTTCAGACGGGCCTGGACATGCACTGGCTTCAGCAGCGGAACACGTCTGGCACTGCAGGATTTGATTCCCTGCCGTTGTAGTGTGTTACTGATGGTGACCTTTGTTACTGTGGTCCCAGCTCTCTGCAGGTCATTCACCAGGTCCCCCCGTGTGGTTCTGGGATTCTTGCTCACCGTTCTCATGATCATTTTGACCCCACGGGATGAGATCTTGCGTGGAGCCCCAGATCGAGGGAGATTATCAGTGGTCTTGTATGTCTTCCATTTTCTGATAATTGCTCCCACAGTTGATTTTTTTCACACCAAGCTGCTTGCCTATTGTAGATTCACTCTTCCCAGTCTGGTGCAGGTCTACAATTCTTTTCCTGGTGTCCTTCGAAAGCTCTTTGGTCTTGGCCATAGTGGAGTTTGGAGTCTGACTGCTTGAGGCTGTGGACAGGTGTCTTTTATACAGATAATGAGTTCAAACAGGTGCCATTAATACAGGTAACGAGTGGAGGACAGAAAAGCTTCTTAAAGAAGACGTTACAGGTCTGTGAGAGCCAGAGATTTTCCTTGTTTGAAGTGACCAAATACTTATTTTCTACCCTGATTTACAAATAAATTCTTTAAAAATCCTGCCATGTGAATTCATGGATTTTTTTTTCACATTCTGTCTCTCACTTGAAGTGTACCTATGATGTAAATTACTGACCTCTGTCATCATTTTAAGTAGGAGAACTTGCACAATCGGTGGCTGACTAAATACTTTTTTGCCCCACTGTATGTGGACAAGTGATACTACATCTTAATGAATTAAACATGAGCAAAATCAGGAGCCTGATTAAAAGAGGGAGAGAAACCGCTGATGCATAGAAGGTAAAGAGGAGTGGGTTAAAGGTCAGATTTGGGACACTCACTTGACAGGTGGACAATGCAGGCAATGAGAATCACCGTCCCTCCTACTAGAGACACCATGGAGAGCCTCTTGGCCACTCGTCCCAGACGCACAGCGCCGTCCAGGTTTCCCCGCTCCAGACTGTACTTTGACTGAAGCAGAAGGTGGAACCTTTCATTAGTTTCTGTTTACAACTTGTGTGTTTGTGCAAAATCTGCAGAGTGCCCCGCCCTCACCATGATGGAGTAGACAAAACCCACGATGTTGATGGGCCAAAAGGGACAGAAGCAGGCCAACACGGACAGAAGAAGGTAGTCTTTGACCTTGCTTCGGTCCAACGGTGGGTTGGTGGCGATGCTGGAGTGGCGAGAGATGGACGGCCGTGGTGAGAAGGCCGTGTAACCGATGGAGCTCGCCCTGCTGCCCTTCCTGCTTTTCCCGTGAGGAGGGTAGGAGATCGAGTGTTGCCTTCTGGGAGGGGAGGAGATGACTGGAGAGGTGCTCTCTGCAGGCCCTGGGTGGATCCCGTTACCTGCACATGAAGGGTGATAAGGACAAGTGTGTGTGAGTGTGAGTGGACGGTCTCCCAGGAGCGGTTTTGTGCCGTGGGATTTGACTTTCCCAGAGCCAGCTGAGTAAGCAGCTGCATGACCCCACCTCCACCCACCCACTGCTGCAGGATGAGGTCAAACTCAGCTACTCACCGTTCTTCAGTTTCTCGTTGATCACTATCACCAGTTCTCCTTTGGACTTGCTGCGGGGGGCCCCCGTGCTGGCCCGCCTGCTGCTGCTATGGTGGACTTCTTCGGCCACAGCTGATGGGCATGACACGGAGATGGGGACCTGGCCTGAAATGGACACCCCCTGGTCCAGCTGCGACGGCTGTTCCTCCCCTGGCCAAGTGGTGAGAGCTGGCACGGTGTTCACAGCCATTCTGACAACAAAGTGAAGCCTCGGCTTGTGTTCCAGTCCTGTGTGCGCTGTTCGGAGTTACACCTGACGGAGCAGACGACACTTTTAGCCGGAGCCGTAAACAGGAGCTTCTAACTGGGACCTGCTCAGGAGCCGTGCAAAAACAGAAGCTAAAATGTCATAAAATGACCTTCACATTAATGCAAACTAAGTCAGAAAAATAAAATCCACTTGCCCCTATCTGAACTCACCTTCTTTAATGTTTGATTTTTTTTTTCAAAGCAAATGTGTGAAATCATTGCATTTTCAATCATTATTACAAAAATTACCCCAAAACACAAAACTTGATAGAGATGTAAAACACGAGAACATAAACCAATAGATCACTATTGGTTTAGAAGGAAGGTGAACTCTTTATTTGGTCAAAAAGGCAGAAATAAGGCCCCCTTCAGCTGTAAAAACAGGTAATCCAGTAACATGAGCAATCACAGCTGGCTTCTGTGCTCACCCGTCTAGGTGGGTTGCTGTGGAAACGTCAACCATCAAAACAATGTAGAGCCACTTGTGACGTGGCTTTGTTTGTTTGTTTGTTTGTTTGTTCAGAGGCTTCCCCCAAAGTGCCAGCAGATAATTAATGCTGGCATGTGTCTGTGCTGCTGCTGTCCGAGGCCTTGTGCTGCTATCAGCATTGATTCTCCTCAGCAGCACCGTCGCCCTGGATTCAGATCTGTTGTTGTGTACGAGGAGACAGAACAGAGTCACATCTGTAGGAATCAGATGGTTGTTGCCTTTCAAATGGAGTCCACAATGGACTTGGAGCCAAAAAATAAAAGACGATTTTCTACAAATTTCAAACAAAATAGCCTAATCTGGATAAATTGTTATTTCTTGTTTGTGGTTTTGTGGATCATCTTTTAAATAAAGATTTAAATTTTAACTTGAATGTTTTGTTTTCAATAACTGAGGTGGTTGTGCTTTTGCAGATTATTTCTGTTCACGGACCCGATCAAGGGAGTGCTTCCCTTCATTGTTCTGCTGGTGTGTGGCCTTTCTCCAGTCAAGAGGGCAAAAACACACTTGCTCACACACCCCCAGTCCCTAAAAACCTTTTTTACAATTTAATCCAGTTTAACTTCCACGCGTTTTAATCACCTGTGATGATGCTGGGTAGTAAACAGTACAGCAGGCCTCGGATTCATTGTAAATTAGGCACGAATGAGTTCAGGGCTGTTTAATAATAATTAAACAGCAGGTCACAAAGACAGGGGCAGGTGGAGGAGCGCACATATGTGTGCACAAAGCTTTACTCCACCATGTGTACACAACCCGCATAAAAGCTGCAGCAGCAGGTTAAGGACAAAGCCTGGGAGAGGGAGGCTCCATCATCCTCCTCCTGTCCGCCGGGATTTGTATTCAGAGGATGAGGCTGAGCTGCGCGGATAAAAAAACAAAATAAACCCAAACGACTCTAAATACACGACGTAAAACTGCGGGTTAAGGAGAACTGACCTTGTTTAATCGCAGTCGCATTACAGCCGAGGCGCTCCTGGCACGGTGGAGCGGTCCTCCTGGAGAAGGCGAAGCGGAGATGAGCCGACGCGTCTGTTTTTAGTCCGACAGGACTATCCGTGGTCGCTGCGGGCTGGAGTATCCTCGGTGTGCAGATGGATGGAGTCTCCTGGACGGAGGAGTGGATCAGGAAGGGTGTGTGTGTGTGTGTGTAAGTGAAATCCACCAGGATACGTGTGCAGGGGGGAGGATGGAGGGGGTTGGACTATAGCACCCTCCTTTCTTCAGACCGAAGGAAACATTTTCCAACATTTATTTATCTGCTGCTGCATCAGCATCACAAGTAAGGCCAATAAAAGGTGATCCCACCGGAAACAGGAGACCCCCACCCCCAGAGGGGCTGATGGATGAGCGGACACCACTCAGAATAAGTAACATTGAACCAATACCAGAAGGTTACAAGAAGATTTATTGCTTGTTTAAAATAAATATCACAAAAATGAGGAAAAACGATTCCGTTCAGGTCAGGTTTTATTTAAAAAGTGTGCCACCAGCAGGAAACTGCTGTCACTACAAAAACACCTTCAATCCAGGCAGGATTGGGATTAAAAAAAAATGTTATTTACACAGAAACGTGGGTTCGTTTACATAAAGCATCACTTCCCGATGGCACCCAGGATGTTCGCCTGCAAAAAACAGGAAATACAAACAAGTTCAGCATCACTACAACAATTATTCAGGTTTTATTAATGACAGACATTTGTAAATGTTCTACTGAGTGGTCATAACTAATTCAGTAGTGGCTGTCCTGAATAAAAGACTCATCAGTCCTGAGCAGCCAGGACCAGCGTCTGCTGCTGCCCTCTGAAAACACACTCCTGAATCCCAGCAATAGAGATTTAGTACACTCCCATTAAGGGTTTATTTACATGCAACTTTATATGGTAGTAAATATCAGCTGGTACAAAGAACACAGCGAAGTAGCTGAAACATCCTTGCGACTGGCTCCAAAATTACCATCATCTTCATTACCAATATTATTATAGATAATGAAGTACATTTTTATAAATATGTTGTTTACCCATCTAATCATTACATTTGTGATCCGTTTCAGAAAATGGGGATGAGCCACATGAGAAAGTAGCTTCAGACGACAGGATTTGGAGTCTTATTTTCTGACATTTGGACATCTCACCTCTGATCGGCTAACAGCAACGTGACTACCACTTAAAACCTCATGCATCTATTTACTATATTCTTGTGACCTTGGCTATAAAAAATGTATACATCTAGATCTGTTAAACAATCTCAGTCCTGCTCAAATCTATAAAAACTTCAATATTTTGAGGATTTTAACCCTTCAAAATCCAGATTGATAACTTGATGTCATTGCTGTAATTTACTAAAAAAAAAAAAAAAAACACACACAATAAAATTAGTTATTTCCCCCCCAAAAAAAATTGTCTGCCTGGGGGATTTCTTACTAATCAGTCTTAGTCATGTTATTGTGATCGTTACTGTTGACCAAAATAAGTCATTCCTCCATTTGTGGCCCAGGGAAGAAAGTTTACACGTTTTAGATCTTCTGATGTCTCAAAAAATCAGCTTGACCTCAGAAAAGTGAAGAAAACAGTTCCACTGTCTTACTGAGATTTGAAGTGTCCAAAACAAACAGTACGCTTATGTAGCTGGCTGATACCATATGCACAAACACGGTTAAAATGGCATCCAAACAAAAATGGAAAAACTGCCCAAATGGACAGAAACGTCCCTAATGACACCTGATTTATACTTCTCCACCAGCTCTGTGACGGAGACGCACACGGAGCGATGGAAGGGTTTTCACATGCGATATTCTGTGCAGGTAGCGGAGTGTTGCAAAGCAAATTCCCGCCAGGACAACAGATGGCATAGCAATATTCTTTGGCATCATGCCACCATAACACCATGTATCCGGTTCACAGTGGTGTATTTACCTAATATGTTTATACATATATATCTTTCAGAGACTTTAAAACAAACATATTTGTCCATTCTCCTCCACCTCTTCATGCCGTCACCACCTCTAAACCCACATTTCCCGCCATTCTGTCAACATTAGCTCCATATTTTGTACTCCTGCAGTCGTGGGTAAATAAACATTCATATTTTTGGACTTTTCCCACAAGGCGTTCTTTTACTCTGTTGTTCTGGGTCTGCAGCCAAATAGCTTTGTACTTTTTAACTGAGCTGTTGACGAATTTACAGGACCGGCGTCCTGACCAATCACAAGCTTGAGGTCTCAGTGACTTTCGACGGATGTTTGAAAAGTTGGGCACGTCTCCATCGCCCTCTATGAGCCGGTTAGAGAGCCCTTGCACAGACGCAGAGGTACAAGTCAGGCTCAACTGTTTGCTTTGCAACGTGGATATTTCATCTCCACAAATAACACAAGCCTGAAGGAGTTCTGCCATGTGGTGGCGATGCTAATGCTAACGATTAGCTACATCTAGCCATTTCCTGGACGTTAAACCAACAACAGCCTTCTCCATCAAGAGTCAACATGGATGAGTCCCGTGAGTATTAAGTGACAGTGTGCCGTAGATCTGTCAGGCTTTTCAAAGTCTAGAGCAGGGAAATTCAATGCTGGTCTTGGAGGGCGGGTATCCAGCACGTTTTAGCGGTTTCTCTGCTCAAACACACTTGATTCAGCGGTGGACTCACCTGTGCAGCAGCTCACACGGCTCTGCGTTGAAGCAGTAATAACTGAAACGTGCCGATACCGGCTCTCCAGGCCCGGGATTGAACACTCCCGTCCTCGAGTTTGACCCTCGATAGGTGTAGGAGACTATTTTCATGTTCAGCCTGCATGAAAAACTCAGAGCGACTGATTATAAATCAGGACTAATTAAAAAATGTTTTATCCATGAACCACACGACAAAAGAACAAAAAACAAAACGAAAAGCCAGAATCTGAAGGGCTTGGATTTTTATCTCCTGGAACCTGGCAGAGGGAGGGATTCTTCCAGAGATGCTCAGCTGGTTTAACGGGCCTTTCTGCATTTGAAGGTTCATCCGAATGGTTCAAATTAATTTGCCTTTGAATTTACCAAGTGTTCATGCTTAAGCTACCTGCAGAAATCCAGACTGCAGTTCATAAACAGCTCACATTCGACACGAGTCTTCTACAGTCTGTAGATTAAGGTATTAATTCCACTGCCTGAAACGATTTACCTTCACAAAAGAAGAAACCCTTTTCTCCGTCATCCCCTCCACTCTGATCAGATCCTGCAGCTGGAACACATCAACCACAGAATTAGAGACAAATGAATAAAGGTTGTGTTACACATTAAACCAGATCAGGGTCGTGTGTTCAGACCAACCGTAGTGAATTGACCGTGCATCTCCCTCCAGCCCAGGATGAGCTTTGCCTTCTTGTCACCGATCTGCTGCAGAGTTTTTAGCTCTTTGAGGCAGCCGCTATTTAAAATATGCAGAATTTTCTGCTTGTACTGTTCCAGTGCCGACACGCCGAGCTGGCACTCCCAGGAGTCCTTCAAGTTCTCTTTCCCATCCGCAATCTGAAATAATATTAATAAAATGTTTGAATCCCACACTCAGACCACATTTAATTGAATAAGTTATCATCTTTACTTGTCTAAAGAGGTCAAATGAAGGATTTGACCCATAAATCTGAGATCCTGCAGTATGCGCGTGGTCACAAAAACAAACACGCTGAAGCCAACGCCCTACGTCAGCTTGTATATGATGCCTGCAGCTCTGCAGAAGTACTGAGCTAAGCAGAGTGGAGACTCGGTGCTGACCTCAACCAGGTCTGAAGGCATCCTCTCCTTCATGCCGCTGCTCACCGACTGTTTCTTGACAAGCATCTGATGAGGCTGGAGCACTGAAAAACGAAACAGTTGTAATTAGATGCATTAATGTAATGCTAAACATTTTAAGTGAAATGGGCCCACATTAGTGAAGTTATCTGGCTCTTCCTGCTGCTGAGGTGTGAAAACATGTCATCCTCATCGTTATCTGATACGGCTTCTGGCTCCGGAATCATAGCACTTGTTACACTGCAGCTCACCACTACCTCGAGTGAGTCAACGTGACACAACTAGAGGTGCAAAACTCTTCTAGGAGAGCATGAGACGTAAGAGCTTCCAAACACTACGCTCAGGGCTCTGAGCTCTGATCTCCAACTGACCTTGTAGAGGCTGGACCACAGCCTGCTGCTTACTGAGTTTAGCAGCGTTCGACTGGCTTCGCTGCAGGGGGGCAGAATCGTTCTTAAAGAGAGACGGCGCCACTGACTGGGACTTTTCTTCTGCCAACTGGCTCAGCAGAGCCGCCTTTTTCTCAAACTCCCTCTGCTTCTTTTTGATTTCCTGAAAGAGGAGAAACAAAACGATGACACGTTAGACAGATCTATTGAGCTGAATTCAATCTGCGACGAGCAGCCGGATCATTGGTGTGCTTTAACCACCACGCGCTGCTTCACCTGGATTTCTTTACGAGACTGGGCCACACTCCACCCATCTCTGTCCTTGCAGCCCATCAGCAGCTTCTCCAGAGCCACCAGTCGGTCCATCATAGACGGTTCTGACAGACTGAAACAGAACCACAGCCAGAGAGAATGTGAGCTCTGCACCATAGGTCAAAAGGTCAAGTAATCTAGGTCATGTACGGCTGATAACAGATGCTTAGACGGAAGGCAACTAGAGCACTCTCTCTGAACAAGCTCACTGAGGATTCCTGCCTCGTTCTAACTGAATGTCACCTGCTCTTATCAGTGTTTCATTATCACACGGCTGATCAGCCAGACACGAGTCAGAATAATCTCCAACCTGTGTGCCGGGTGCGAGGAACTGTCCTGTTCAGGTTTCCTCTCATCTCTGCGTTTCTTGTGTGGCTCGTTGCCAGACGCCGCTGCCGCCTCCTGCTCCTCTCTGGCCCGCTTCACTGGAGACAGAGGCAGCAAGAAATGATCAGTTTAGTATTCAGAGCACCATGGAGACGGTGTGTGGGAGTCACTGGTGGGAAGCAGCTCGGAGGTCACTGTGATGCAGTTTAACTCAAATAGAAATAAGCTCGTCTGAGTTGCATTAACCAGTAAACATCAGATGATCACAATCATGGATCGTGTGAGTAGAGTGGCCTCCAGTGGCCAAACCACCCAAACACACGCTTTATTTCTGCAAATCAGTGAAAATCAAATAAGTAAATAAAAACATTTGTTCTCCACTCAGTGAAACTCACCTGGCAGCACCGGCACGGCCACGGTTTCCCGTGTGAAGGGTTTGTTCACTATGAGCTTGGACTTGGCAGCAAAGTTCAGAGCACTAAAGGTGTCAAAATAATATTTATACTCTGGTGCAATGTTGGTGATCATGACGGAGTGTGCAGAGCCTCCCAGAGAGTCCTGCAGCAGCCGCGTCAGTTTACTGTCTCTGTACGGCACACGGCCAGTGGCGGAGTTCAGGGCGTCCACTACTTTGCTGAGCGTGAAGAGAGACAGGTTGATGGCACCGCTCTCCTTCAGACGGATGCCTTGGTTGCCCGTGCGGCGGTTGTCCTCTGAGCCAGCCAAGTCCACCAAGTACAGCTTTCCCGTCTGCTGTCTGTGGGGTAGAGGACGCTGAGTCCGCACAACCTGGATCATTGGTAAAGATGGGGGTTAATGTGGGGTTAGGAGAGACAGAAGGCAGATTAGATGAGATTGAGATGGTAAAAAAGACAAAAAGGTGACAGCAAACACGGGGTTGTTTCTCTCCCGTAGATGTCCCAAACAGCACATGTTGCTTGTGGGATTGTTGCAAGAGAGAACTGCTGTTAGCACCAGCTACCAAATCCTGGTCTACCGCTCAGAGACCACGACCTGTTTAAGATGCTGTTTTCCCATGGAGCAGTTCAAACATCAATAAGACTATATAGTGAACCATATCAAACCTTGATGAGCAGAATGGCGTGACTGCGGCTGGAGCGTTGGTTTAGTTTGGTAGATGCTGTGGTGCGTTTGAGGGTAGCAGGAACAAAGTACTTATCGAAATCACAGGAGGAGGAGATAACTGTGTGGGTGAGACCTGGTATTAAAATGTTCTTGTCTTTGTCTTCTCTGATGGGCAAATCCTGCGAGTTCTGAGACAGAAGATCGAGAACCTGAGAAAACGAGAGAGGAAAGTTGTGAAGATCGCCCAAAACATGACCTCTTTAGATGTTTGTTTAGTCTGCAGGTGTAACTGGTGCCTACAGCTCCCAGTCAGCAGGACACCCAGTTGAAACGGTGCTTTTGGCTCAACAGTGTCATGGTATTCCATGTAGGTTTGAATGAAGGCAACTGAATGAGTTTGTTTCTTCAGGACATCTCTCATCTGAAGAGCTTGGTCAGTTCTATAGGAACATGCAGAGTTGTTGCTTAACTAGCTGAACTTGCATTTGAATCCCCCTCCTACCTACCCTCGGAGGAGCGGCCGTTATCAGTGGAGACGGGCTTGTTTGCCCCGTCAGAACTTCCGGGTAGTTTTGCAGCACGTCAAATTATGACACGCCTCTAAATAAAGTTAAATTTTCTAGTGCAGAGTGGAGACAACCCATAGAAGCACTGATTTGATCTCATTTCAGAGAAAAATAGAACAGGTCAGATGCACCTAATAAATAAAATTACTAACAAACTCAGGAATCTGTTTCTTTGCTTCACTCTTCTGGTGCTGAGAATATCACTAATGCGGATCAAAGGAGATACACAGATGAATGCACCTCTTATTTATTATTTGGAGACTACATTTACTGCAGCTGGCAGAGGCAGAGATTTATTCTATTGGTACACGTGATTTACAGAATAATTTTAATAGGGGAAGACTGCAGGAGAGAGCGGTAAAATACAGGGGGTCCCCAGCAAAAACAAGAAACTTTACGAGTCTGATAAAACCCGCTGGTTTTCCATCAGGCAGTCATGGGGCAGCTCCAACGACCCAGTGGCTGTGCTGGTCATGTTATCGAGCTCAGTCCGGCTCGGCCGTGAACGAGCCAAGGCGACGTCATGTTCTGCTTCAGAAGAAGCGTCCAACGTGTTTTTACGCTTTCTCCGAGACATTTCACGTCGCTAAGTTGTTAGCGCCGTGCTCTAACACGTCAATAGTGCAGCGTAGCCTGCTGGAGGTTTTAAGGGTTCAGATGAAAACACCCAACCTCTCAGGCTGCTCACACATCGATCTTAAGTTGTCGCTGTTGCGCTCACGCCTTAATACCGTATTAGATGCGGTTAAAGTCAGACATGAAAAAATAAATTTTACATGAGTAAGTGACGCTTAGCCTGGTGGGGGGAGGAGAACCTGGTCTAATAAGCACTGGAGGAAACCCTGTCAAGATTGTCAACACTCATTTATCTTAATGCTATTGAAACATGTAAACCAAAAAGCATTATATCCACTGCTACCTTTCTAATTCTAAACTCAGTAACTTATGCTGTAACTTCACCTTGC
>SSNQ01000270.1:1423244-1462539 GCA_006942095.1 Nothobranchius kuhntae | reverse complement strand
TGTTAAATTAGTTTTTGAGGTGGCGACACCTGATTTGATAATGTTACTGTGGCCGTGCTCAGGACGCAGATGTCTGGAGCGCGTCAACAATCAGAGCTTTGCATGCGCAAGCTGGTTAAGATTAGGATGGGGGTGAGGGGAAGGGCAAATTGCAAGAGGGTAAACGTCACAATTTGGTTAAATGTCCATTTTACGGCGGGTGTCAGTACCGACGCTCTGGCACAGCGCGTTGCCTCCCGACGCGCAGGAGCTCGTCACCTGCTGACAGCAGGCTGCTGTCTTTTCTGAGGGCTGCATCTTGCCGGTCATTATCACGTGACAGCGACTAGTCGATGACAGGCATAAAAAGTCACTGTAGTGAAGTCGACTAGTTCATACACCCCCTGCTACTACTGCTCCCCAGAGTGTTCTGCAGCATAATCAGCATGTTCTCTTTGAACTTGATATCAAATTTTCGCCTCCTCTTCGTCTCCACACGGTTAAAGTTACCCCCGCGGTCTATCACTGGCAAATCAACAGTGAGACGATGACACAACCGCTCCCCCGTGGTACTTGCTTGTTACCACATTCCACCCGGCCACAATAAAAAAAACGGCCATTATTCACCTCCGCCGACTCCGACACCGGCCAAAATGTGATACCCGGCAGTTAAATAAATACAGGCCAATATTAGAGGATTTACAGTACTCTATTTTTCCACAGAAAAACATATTTGTCCCGTCAACACAAGTTTAAAACTAAATCCAAAGGAAATTCAGATTTCCCAGCTTCCACCCAGTATTCAAATGCACCATACACACACAAATCAGTAAGGTGAGAAAAGAGTCTCAAAAGGATTTTTGTACTTGTAAACTGATCTGTGTGTAATGTCATTTTGTCTGAGTGTACCAGGTGGTTTTTGTGTGTATTTAAAGATTTTAGGGGTGTAACGGTACGGTAACGATAAAATCGTATTCGGTTCGGTGTTTTGAAGAGCTTGGTTTGATTCATTTTTGGTATATTATTATATTTATTTATTCTAAAGCGGCTCCTACAGTGAGCAGAACCAGGTGTCATCACAGGCTGCTGATCTAGCATGATGTCTTCAATTATTTCACAGGTTATTTGTGCATGAGTCTAGAATATTGAACCTTTTCACAATATTCTAATAGTCTGAGATTTTGAATGTGGAGTTTCATTAAGCTGTAAGCCATAATCATCATCACAGTTATAACAAGGGTTTGAAATATCTGGCTTTGCATGTAATTAAGTTTTTTTAATGTATTAGATTCACCTTTAATCTGAATTACTGACAAATGAACTTTTGCACCATATTCTAATATTTTGAGCTTCATCTGTACAGTGATTCCCAACCTGAGGAGACTGGAGACCACTGTGCATACAGTAATGATGTAACCGGGACAAACAAACCTTTTCATTATAGATTTCCAAATATGACATTCCTACGCTGTAGTCCCATCCTTCATCCTGATCCGTGGCTCGGACCAGATTAAAGACCTCCTCAACAGCTAGAGGGATCACGCCAGGCTGCTCTGGACTTCCCAACATGGTGTGTGTCTTACCTGTGAATGAAGCCATGCAGGTTAATGTTAGGAAGAAAAACACACTTATTCCAGTGACAATGGCACCAGAACACACCAGCTCCTGTTGGCCCATAAGCAAACACGCTGGCGTTTTGTCCTTTCAGTATATTTGGTAGAATCGACTTCACTGATGAGAGGAAAACCTCTTCCTGTGTTGTGTCCTCTCCGTGGAAAACATCGAAGCTGGAACAAAAACCAAACCATGTTTAGAGTCAAATGTCGTGAGAAGAGGAGGACACTTTGGAGAGTGACACTGACTGGTATTTCACAGTTTCTGTTGCATTCCTCCAGTTGACTATCTCCAGGTTCTGGGAGTCCAGGCCTCTAACACACGGACCCTCGTGTTTATCATCTTGTTTGCTCATGTAAGGCCGCAGACGAACCGCTACCCGAACCCGGGAGGTCTTCTTGTTTCCACCATCTGCTACCAACACACGCTGCGCCATCTTCACACAAACAAAGGCCTGGATAACGAAAAAGCCAGTGAAGTTCATCCACTTTATCAAACTCTATGCCACGCAAATATTTAGTATAATACACACCAGTAAATGTATGAACAGAGCATAAATGGAGTATTTGGAAGTAAGCTCTAGGTTTTCATCATTGCGTCACGAGAAGCAAACACACGAAAGGAGGTAATGTTGTTTCCAAACTAATGTTTCCTCGAAATCTGCCACTCCGCTTTTTTAAGTTTATTGGGGAAAGCTTACCGTTAAAAACGTCTTCCAAAAAACGCGTTTTTATCGTCCAAACATTCCCAGCTTCTCCTTTTAACAATGGCGATGGGCCAAAACTTCTAACTGAAAAAATTTTAAACGAAAAAAGACTGAGACCGGAAATGGGTTTTAACCAATCAGAGCTCGCGTGAACGCTGGCGCCTTTCAGCGATCTCATTAAGCGCTAAATAATTCATCAAAAATAATTGTAGTTTTGTTGTATTTAATAGTATATTTTAAAAACTAGTATATTGAGTAAAAGTTAAATTAAAGAGATTTTACTTTTCCCCTCCAAACAACATGAGTCGTTTAGCCATGGCACAGCTAACAGGAAGTTACGTTTAGCGTAGATTTCCACTTCATCTCCTTTCACATTTTAGACAGTCGAAGGCCTGGAATGAGTTAGCCATACGCATTTAAATCAGCGAGATTTGGAGCCGGTTAAACGCGACAACATCGTCAAGCAACCCATTCAGCCAAAATGGCGCTATGTTTATGTCCATGTTGAATCTTTTAATGCACTTAGCTAGCCTCATGGAGAGCTATGATGATCCCATCACTTGGGAATTACTTTAAAATCAAATTTTAACGAGACCAACGCTGACTCACGACAAATCGGTAATAACAATGAAGGATTTCCTTTATATCTGCGGTGCGGTTTGACTTTAGCTAGCCCAGTAGGAATAAAACAAATAAACCTAAATATTCTCAAATTGCTTATTACGCTTTAGTAACAGGCGTAGCTTGACTTGTTACCCGTGTAAATAATAATAACCGCCATTATCTCCCATTGCTAATTATTATCAAACATGCTGCTGTTTCGCAGATCCTATTAAAGTTGTCCAGCAGCAGGTAGGATGCAGACTGAAGTCACCAACTCTTCTCTTAGAGAGGGCGTTGAGGCTCTGGGTGTGAATGATCCAGAGAAACCTGCTGCAGACCAGGAGGAAGGCGGCCTAGAGAAGCAACAGGACTCAGAGATGACAGCTGTCACAGAGGAGAAAGACACCACTGCAAAGGATGACACAGGTAACTCCCTTAAAGGATAAATAACTTTGTAAACTCTTGGAGTCAGAAATCCGTCTGATTAGCACCAGATGTGGCCAAAAGCAATCACTCAAAGGCTGTATCAGTAAATAACAAGCCACATAAAGAATAGGGCTGCTCAATTGTGAATAATAATCAGAAATATTGTGTTTTTGGTCAATATTTAATTCCCAAGTATTTAACTAGATTACTTCTTCAGTTAGGACGCACTTTTATTTATCATTTGCAGTAAAAAAAAATACACCAAAAATGTCAAATGATGCCACAAACACGCTTGATACACCAGACCTTGTAAAATGATCTGTGTTCACTTTACTAAAATTCTCCTTACTTCTATGTTTTGAACGAACGAACTTTTGAAATAAATACTCAAAAGCATAACTCGTAATAGCAGAGCAATCATGTGATGCTTAAAATAGCTAGAGTTCACATTTTAAGACAAGTGCAGATACAGGATTACACCAGCAGGTGAAGAAGTGACCAATAAAACTTATGAGGGTTTAAGTATCTGAATTTACCACACTAGAATTAATCTAGGACACCATGAATAGGAAAATAATTAAACTCGTGTTTTGTAACATTTAGTTGTTAAAACACAGACACCAGCTAAATAAACTCTAATTTCTTCTGAGTCAGTCTCAGTTTAGACTCACACGTCAAAACCATCTCCCGCTCTTGTTTCTTTCAACTGAGAAACATTTCAAAAGTCCGTAAACTGGTTTCTACTGCAGATCTGGAAAAAATCATCCATGCCTTTGTGTCATCACGCTTAGACTACTGTAACGCTCTTTTTACTGGTCTCAGCAAAACCTCCCTCTCACGCCTTCAAGCCATCCAAAATGCAGCAGCCAGACTCCTAACCAAATCCAGCAGACGAGCTCACATCACTCCAGTTTTACAGTCCCTCCACTGGCTCCCGGTAGAATATAGAATTCAGTTTAAAGTTTTAGTCCTGACCTATAGAGCTCTTAACAACCAGGCTCCAAGCTACCTATCTGAGCTTTTATCCCCACACACCACCTCACGGAATCTTAGATCCACATCTGAAAACCTCCTGGCTGTTCCTGGAACCAGACTGAAAACCAAAGGGGACAGGGCCTTTCAGACTATTGCCCCCAGACTTTGGAACAGTCTACCTTCAAATCTCCGTCTCTCTAACACTGTAGAGGTCTTTAAAAACCATCTAAAAACTCACCTTTTCATCCAGGCGTTCCCTCCCTAAATGTTTCAAAAAGATGGCTTTGTTCGGGTTCACACCTTCACTTTGTTTATACTCATGATTTTATTTTCTACGTTTATCACTGCTATTGTTTTTCTGATGTTTTTATTGGTTAGAGGTATTTGACCTGATCTTAAGCGCTATATAAATAAACTTTTACTTACTTACTTACTTACTCATGAATAAAACATGTCCAGATATCCAAGCAGGGAGTAAGTGTGCACCAAAGTGTCTTTTTTAAATACCAACATATTACACAGGCTTTGGAAGATGCAGACGTGTACTTCATTAGTAAAGAAGAACAAAATGAGAGTGCTTGCAACATAAAATAAGACAAACATAAATAACTTCTTATTACATTGTGTCAAAAAATACATTTGTGTACTTTTCTTTCTTCTCAGATGAGAACACAGAGGTGGTGGAAGGAGGGACACAAGAGAATGAACCTCAGGGGGAAGCAGGAGGGGATGCTGAAGAGGGGAAGCAGGCTGCCGGAGCAGACGACGAGTGGGAGCTTCCCTACAGCGACGAGGAAATGGAGGACCCCAAAAACTGGATGCCTGCTCCTCCTGAGATCAAAAGACTTTATGATATCCTCGCTAAAGGGGAGATGCTGGAATTGAACTTCGTGCCCCTTCCTAGAAGGCCTCCCACACCTGAACGCACCCCTTCACCCGAGAGAGACGAAGAGGAGGAGGCAGCAAAGGAAAGGGAGAGGCTGGAAAGGGAATGCAAGTCAGTAGCTCTCCTTTCTTTTTCCTATCTTCTGTTATTTGGATAAATTTGATTTACCACTCCCCCCCTCCCCCCAGGCCTCCGTCTCCAACAGAGTTTGACTTTGATGAGGAGCAACTTCATTCAACTCCTAAAAACTCCTTCATAAACAGACGCAGAACACCAGGTTTGATGAGTTATTTTTTTATATCCTGATTTCCTGGGTTCAGCGAGGAAAGCCAAACTGTTTCCTCCCTGCATTCCAGGCTCGTCAGCTCGCTCCTCTGTGAAGAGAGAAGCTCGTCTGGACAAAGTGCTGTCGGACATGAAGCGCCACCGCAAAATTGAGGAGCAAATCAGGCGCACGGGCAGAGATCTATTCAAGACCGAGAAGAAGGTGGAGGAGGCCCTTTCCCCAAACAGCCAGAAGGAGCGGGAGAAGGAGAGGGAGCGAGACAGCAACCCAGACACCATCTTCTCCCCGAGACAGAGGAGATACTGAAGTAGTCAGTCCCAGAAGCAATCAAGAGCTTCTCAGGGCTCTCGCAAGACTTTCATTTTCTAATGTTCACGTTTTGTATGTTTTTTGAGTGTTTTGTATGATGGCAATAAAGCTTTTAACTTTTAACACTGTTAACTGGGTCTGTGTCATGATAACTAATTCAAAAAAAGTTGGGTTTAAAATCTAGAACCTCAGTTTTCATGTTAAGGTGTACATATAAGAAGGCAAATCTGAATCTGAATCTAAATAACAGAAAAGGACTAAGTTCTTCCTTTGTGATCAACTAACCCTAACCCCAACTTGAATGCAGCTGTGCTCAGTTTTCTTTAAGCTCCTGGGACCCAAACATGTATTTGGTGTGATTTAAAAGAAAAAGCATGTAGCTATTACAGATTAGTCAACTGTAATTAACAGAAACAAAATTACGAAAATTAAAACTAAATAAAAATTTTGTCAAATATCCTAAAAAATAGGAAAGACAATTTTTCAAGTCAATATCAAGTGTCTGTAAATAATAACAAAAAGGTCTAAGTAGAAGAGAATAAAAAGGTAAGGTGCAAGGAGCCAATTTCCATAAATGTGGGCCCTAGGAAGGTGCAATAAGTAAGAATTTAACAGAGAAATATTAAAAATAAACTAATAGAGAGCCTAAAGAAAATGAATGAGGTAATAAAAACCTCCTTATTATCTTTACTTTGTATGAAAATAATATTTTGTCAATGTTCCATAAATTGTGTTTGGATTAATATGTGCAGATCTTTAATTTCACCGTAAAACCTCGACTGATTTGGAGCTCCTCCCCTTTTGCTCAGCTCATGGATCACTGGGCTAAAAGAACTATTTTCTATTCCGCCTTGCCTTACACCCTAAATCGCACATATGTTGTACTTCAATTTAAATGAAATGTAATGATGTGTGTTTCAACCACGCCAGTACCATACTCTGAGAGCTTGCAAAACTTTGAAAATACTACCACTACGCATCATTCAAAGCTTTTGGATTAGTTTGTGTTTTTTTTTGGGGAGGAATTGAATTGGGAGGCCAATTGTGCTGACATAAATGTTTCCTCCTTGTAGTCTTTGGTTCTACTTTACCTCACCATGCTTGTATTCCAGTAGTTTACCTTGCTGAGAGCTGTAGCAACACGTAGCTCTTCTGTTCGGTTGACTGAATGTTGTTCAAGGTTAATTTTTTGGAAATAAGCCTTTGTAGATCATTAGTTCTTTAGCATTTTAAGGCCTCGCCACCTCTTAGAACAGCTCTGCTGATTTAACCACTCCCAGCATTTCCTGTTTGATATCTAGTAGCCTTTGTTTTTGCAGCACTGATCTAGAATATTGATGCAACTCTTTGTTTTGCAGGAAAGAAATCAACGTCTAAATGCTAAAACAGAAAGCTGGCTGGCCCTGGGTTAACTTTAGTGTAAATTATTTGTTCTTTAAGTTTGTTAAAAAGGGAAGTTTCATTTATTTTTCAGACTTGATCACTGAATTTATTAGAATGAACTTGTGGCTTAAGTGGCTTTTATACGTTTCCCATAACCAATGTCATCGGCTATAACTAATATTTTTAATTGTGACATTTAAATCTGTTGCTTCAAAGATGATGTGTGATTTATTAACAACTGAACTCCTTTACCTGGTATGATGGTATACTTACACATAAGTCATCACATGGAATTCCAGGGTTTTCTGACAATATGTAGTGAAAACACCATCAGTTATTCATGACTGCACATAGGTGGTGCACGTGTCAAAAACAATAGGTGTGTGTATGGCGTTACCGTTACGTTGGTATGAGCTCTACCATCGGTGTGTTTCAAGTGTGCACCTCTCCTTACCATGGGAAAATGTTAATGGGAATATTTAAAACAATGTAATGCTTTTAGAATAATTATCATTCTAAGTCGATTACTTTTTGGACTGAGGTCATAATTCTATGGTGCTCGTCTGGTGACACTTAGGGAGAAAAAAAACTCATGGCCACAAGTTAAATGGTGAATGGCTTGTATTTGTGTCGCGCATTCTTAGAGTTCTACAACCCCCCAATGCTCTTCACAATTCAATCAGTCATTCACTCAGTCACTCACTGGTAGTGATGAGCTACAGTGTAGCCACAGCTGCCCTGGGGCTCACTGGCTGTAGAGACTGCCTAACACTGGCGCCACCGGTCCCTCCGACCACCACCAGCAGGCAAGGTGGGTTAAGTGTCTTGCCCAAGGACACAACAGCATTCTCTGGCCAGAGCCGGGATTGAACCTACAACCTTATGATTGCTCGACCTCCTGAGCTACTGCTAAACTATGCCATGGCCATTAGCTTTTTTTTCTTTAGTGCTGCCAGATGGGCACTGTATAATTCAAACACATGCAGGTGAAATGCTCACGTTATCTTTGCCCTTTGGCACCCCCTAGTGGCTCACATGATAATGCAATGGACTGACAGGAGAGAATAAGGAGACACGTTGATCAGGCTCAGGACAGAGAAGTATATTTTAGCTAAGTCGGAGTAACAATACAGCCTTCACGTAAGGCTCAGAAGCATAGAGTATAGATACGTATGCATAAATATGCATTCAAACCCACAAACCAAATAAATTAAATAAATAAATACTTACAAATAAATAACAAGCATTTAGTGGAATATACAGTACATCAGTTGAAATGTTCCAGTGTCAACAAGAAGCAGAACTTTTATGAGTTCAGGAACACGGGGGTGGGGGGTTTCTGTGTTCGACATGCCCACAGCTGTCCAGATGCTTTGCACGCACTACCCTGTCTGGTGGCATCCGAGTCGTGTTTTCGAAGGTTTTCTCCTCTTCAGACCAAATTCCAGAAAACTAGCTGCTTTAGTTTTAAACAAGTTTGTTCGTTTGTGACTCACAGGTCATCAGCTTTATAATCGGAGTTCTCATTAAAACAAGAAGACAGAAAAAGGCTTAAGGAGATTTGCATGTAATAATAATCAAATTGGACAAATGTGTTGCATGTTAGTCACAAGGGAATGCTCCCCCCACAGGACAAATATAAAGTGCTGTGAAACATCATTAACCCCTCACAGCTTTCTCTGTTGGTGCTTTTTGTTGTTTTGCTCAAACTTGAACGTTTCAGGTAAAAAGCAACAGCAGAATAAATCTGTAAGGGGGCAAATTTTCTCACAACACTTTGCTTCTCTTCAAACACAAATTCTTCAAATGAAGATGAACATATTCTAAATCTCATGAAACCATTGTGAAATCTTCCTGTCAAGCAAAACTGATATTGTGAGATTTACATCAGCACCAAACAAAAAACACCCAAAACAAAACACCAACCCCTGCGTTTCCTACTGTGCAGCGTTTCCCTTCATGCAAATAAAAAAAAAAAAAAAACGGAGTAAAGTGATATCAGTGAACGTTAGACCTAAGCTAGCACTGCTGCTAAACCGCTCCGGGTGGCGTTTGCATAAGCTCAGCTGTCAAATGAGATGTTTTCCTACTAATCCGTGACCTGGCATCGATCAGATGGTCTGCAGAATTATCAGAGGCAGAAACTGTCCACAGAGCATCAGGCTTTTACTGTTAAAAAATAAAAAATGGGCAGATTTGGAGGGATTATTCTGAGAAGAAACTCGGAAAAAAATCTGAATTGGTTGTAAATTTACAAGGAAAATTAAAAAAAAAAAGTGGAGCTTTTCTGACTTTTAACTGGTAAAGTTATGTAACGGATTCATTTGAAATCATTCCAACCTTCTTGAGCCAGATGCATGAGTTTCCCTCATATTTTTACTTATTTCTTTCCCATTTAAAGAAATCAGACATTGTCCAATTTGTTGGACATTTAAGTCTTCCTAACAAATCCTCTTGTACTCCGATTGTTCCTCTGTTTGTTTTAAAGCCTAAGAGGCTCTGATACTTTGTCAGATAATAAATAAATAACTAGAATCCTCGCTGACGTAATACCAACATGGAACAGACAATTTTACATGGGCTATGTACAACCGTCACACTTAGCTACCCAAATTAAAACTCAACTTTCTTTTTAAGACGAAAATAAACGTAGAAGAAACAAAAACCCATGAGAATAAACTGTAAGGAAGTGGGGAGGAAAGGGGATAAGGCAGCAGAATCCAGAGTCATGACAGCAGCTCCTCCTAAGGACGAGTCAGCCTGCAGGTCGGTTACATTTGTTATTGTGACGGTGACTAAATAGAGGATACAGATAATAAACACTAACAAGTCAAAATACTGCTTAGCTGGGATTTTTTTCTGTTTCTTTTTTTGTTGTTGTTGTTCTTTGTTACTAAACTGAATCAGGCCTTTCATCTACAGCAAACATACTAACATACAGTATAATACATTCCTATTTTCCTGCCCGTCCTACACTACGAGGCAGAGAGGACTGTATTTGTTCTACGTGAAGGGAATTCGCCACCTACGCTCGCTAGAACCCAGGCCGGTTCCTCTCAGCTCAGTGCATGTTCCTAACCTCCAAAGTGCAGATGATGACATCATAAATACTGCGTGCCTTAACGCTCTGATTAGTTCCTAACAGCTAACGAGCCGAGGAGCTGTTAGCTACAAACACTTGAGCACAATCTGAGGTCATCATCTTTCCTTTTACATACTCATTGGTACATTCCCCTTCTTCCTCCTCCTCCTCTTCCTCCTCCCCTCGTCGCTTTCCTCAGTGGGTGGTCAGCTCGGGCTCTGTGGAGCGCGAGCTGTAGCCGTTGGCAGGTTGCGGCAGTGCGTTGCCGTCCGTCTGATTCTCCTTAGCGGCTTCTGCGCCCGCGCGTGGCCTCTGGGAGCGGGAGGTGCCCATGAACAACCGCAGGGCGCCCCGGCAGATTAGAGAGAACCAATAGAGCTGGGGTGCCATGAGCAGAGCGGCGCCGAGGTTACAGTGCCAGGGCACCGACAGTGGAACCATGTGGAAGGGGATTGATGCGTACCTGCACCCATAAGCAGCACACGTCAGGGATTAATAACAGATTACCTTTCTCCTCCATCTCAACACACAGGTGGAGCTTTGGACGTGGTTCAGCCGGACGAGTGAGGAGAGCAGAGACAGAGCGAGAGAAACATACCTTCCGTAGGCGTAGTAGAGGTAAGGGAAGAGTAGGACTCGAAAGATGAAAAAAGTGATCAGCATAAGAGCCCCGTTCACTTTGTGCAGCAGAGTGTGTTGCTGTTTGTACTGAAAGTGGAGGAAAAACCAGAGAGAGGGGAGAAAGGAGAGCAAGCAGAACAGATTTGTGAAGCCGTCTATGTTAACGTTCATTATTAATGTCAGGATGTTAATGCTAACACGAAGGGTGGCAGGAGAGCACAGTTCAGGTCCGAGTCCGAAAGGAGGGAGGCGTCACCACGGATACGCTCCTACAGCTGACGAAGCCGTGAGACGAGCTCCAACACACTAAAGCCTGGTTTATGCTTCTCCGTCAGCTCCACAAGGGACAGACACACACGGATTGACAGAAGCGTTTTGCTCTCGTACTTCTCCGTCCCCTGGAGTGTTGCAAAGCAATTGCCCGGCAGGACCACAGAGGGCGTAGCGCTGTTCTGTGGTATCCTGTCATGTATCGGTCCAAGATAGTGAGTTTATATTGTGTTTTTGTGTATATAAGAGACTTTTAACATGGACATATTTGTTTCTCATTCTCCCACCGCTTCGTGCGCTCCCCACCTCTAAACCCACGTTTCCTGTCATTTCTGTCCACAAATAAAACGCTTGCTGCGCATCTTTTCACTCCTCCAGTCACGGGAGAATTAAACGTTCATATTTTTAGAGTTTTTTCGCGAGGTATTCTTCAAGCTTCTCCGTGTCTGCCGCTAGTTATCCTCGGCTCTCTTTGCAATGGCGGCGCTGTAAACAACAGCGGCGTCCTGACCAATCACACGCTTGCCTAATCCGTCTCGTTCGACGGATGTTTAAAAAAGTGGGCTCGACTCCGTACGTACTTGCGTGCCCTACGCAAGGACGGATAATGGCGTTGCGTGTCTCCGCACTGATGCAGACGGAGAAGCATAAATCAGGCTTAACACAAAAGAAACGTTCTAAACAAAAACTCTCATTTACTGTCTAGATCAGTGGTTCCCAACCTTTTTTCACGAGGACCCCCTTTCCTGTGTCCAAGACAAGACAGGGCCCCCCTACCCCTACCCATGTGCACACAGTTAAAGGTAAATAATTACAAGCGTTATACTGACATACAGAGTTATGCCTCTGAGTTTGATTGTACTATTGAGTGTGTTATCTGGATTTTATAAATGTAGATTTTACTAATATAATCTTGATAACCTCAGCACACACAAAAATGGGGGGGGGTCATATACCCCAGGTTGGGAACCACTGGTCTAGACTATCGTTATAATTTGTTTTTTAAACATTATTATTAAAAAAAAACCTGTTTTTCCATCTGATGAAAATAGCAGCTAATTAAAACATTTCATGCACCGTTCTGAGCTGCTAAAACAGGGTTAGACCCATTTTAACTGATCTCAGCGAAGATTAACAGAACTGAATCATTTTTAATCTTCTGATGGGATATTATATGGAAATAAAAACGCTGACATGGATGGTCTGTTTCTGGTAGCACGAATCACAGCGTAGTATTTTTTGCAGACAAGGAGAGGAAGCAACACATGATTTCTCTTTCCTGTTCACTCTCTCTCTTTCTTAGCATTTTTAATCACAATTGTCTATTTTTGCTTATTTTAAACATTTATATCACTTTCTAAAATCTTTTTTATGTTTTAAATTTTTGGTTTTTGTGAAGCGCCTCGTGATTTTTATCTTGAGAGGCCCTAAAGAAAAGATTGTTTTCTTTCTTTCTTTCAAAGCTGAGCAGGCTGATTATGATCACTGGACTGTTGTAAATGACTAAACTGGTGCATTTTCTTTTTCCTGCTCAGTAACTAGCTAGCTACGCATCACGATTGCACCAAAATCCTTCACTTAGGTTCAACCTACCAGGTGATAAAACTCACATTCCAGATATTGTCTTTAATCTTAGATTGTTTTGATTTCTTAACACTTATTCTAGCCCTTACATCCTACTGAATCAGACACTAAACTTTTAAAAAAAACAGAGACATTATTAACTAACATTATAACTTCGACTATGCCACGATTATAAATGAAATAACAATAGTATAAATGTCTGTGGCTTTCCCCCCTAGTGTGGACACTAAAGGGTTAACTGGAGGCTGAGACATCAAACACACCTGAATGAGCTGCATGCTGGGAATGACCGGAAATATACTCTCCGATAAATTAAAGGTGAGGGGAAAAGTGTAAAAGTAGAAGAACTTTAGTGAGAAACATGCACATGCAAAAGTTTAAAAAAAGTCATAATTATAATGGTGCACCTAAAAGTGTTTCAGGTGTGAATGCCACTCACCTGGATGAGGATTTTTCCTAAGCAGACAGATGGAGTGCTGAGCTCAGCCATGAACATAATACCCTGGAAATAGTCGCCTTTTCCCTGCCTCAAAAACTGGACAGAAAAACAAAAAAAGCTTTAACAGGACTTCAGCTGAGGAGGCTTCTAAGACTAGAGAGGATTTGATTTTCCTGACTAACGTGACATTAAAACCAGAAACAGAGCGGTTACCACGGACACGGGGAAGCAGACGGTGACCATGACGACGTGGTGCAGCACCATGAGGAACTCGCGACGCAGGTAGCTAGTCAGCACCGAGCGCATGTGCTGGGGCGCCGCAGAGGCTTCCTCGTGCCCTTTGACCCGCAGCTTGTACCAATAGCACATGAACATGGCGTAGATGTCGTACACGAAGTAGGGAACAGCAAACATGATGTACGTGCTGGTTAGCCAGTGTCTGAGCAGAGAGGGGGGGGGACTTTTAGTCTTCATTCAAAATTTTCACCCAGGAGCTCTGATCGCAGACAGACAAGGTGAGTTTGTAGCTGAAACAATCTAAAAATGTATAGATTTTTAAATCATCAGAAGTGTTTAATACACAATAGATCGGTTCCTCTGATTTAAAGAAATAAAATCCAGATCTTTGCAGGGTTTTTCAGGAGTCAAGGCAACCATTTATGCTTTGCATTTTAAAGTTTTTAATGACAAAAATGCATCTGAAAGAACTCACTGATCCTCAATGATGTCCTCACAGGAAGAAGAGATGATGTAACCAGCCGAGGAAGCCATGACGGCCTGAATAGACGACACCAACCTGGAGCGAAGAATAGAATCAGTCAACGAGAGACACGTCTCAGGCTTATTCGTTTGATCCAGTTCTTAAAACATTTTTAAATAAAAACAAGCAAAAATCAAAACCTGACTTTAAACTGCCTGATGGAGGAAAAAAAAACCTCCATGTGTCTGAACTTTTAAAAGAGCACGCTGTTGTCATTAAATATTAAAGGATCAACCACCTTGATTACACATGAGAGCATGCAAACACACACACACACACACACACACACACACACACACACACACACACACACACACACACACACACACACACACAAGTAGAAAGCTTTCAGGACCTGGCTGACACAATGACTGCATCTCCCTCGTTCCACCTCAGCGCCGGGATGGACTTCAGGCATTGTTTGGACAGGAGGAAAAGGCCTGGGAAGAACACAGACCCGGCAGCCAGGATGATCAGCATGGTCCCTGGCGAGCTGACTCAAGAGGCAAAAAGTTCAGCAGACAATCTGGTCCTTGAGATCTGTCGCTCGCCGTCCTCTCTGAAAAACACAAAGTGGATGAGCGTCAACAGCGATCCCCCAATCCAATCCAATCCAATCCAATTTTATTTATAAAGCGCATTCACAAGGCATTACAACCAAACAAGGCGCTGTACACTAAAAATGTTGGTTAATTAAACCGGCATTATACAAACATGTCGAACACAGATAAAAGATAAAAAGGAAATACAACAAAATTCCCAAAAATAACAGCTAAAAATCATTAAGACACAGGGTGAAGTAAAAATAGGAAAAAAAACATTTTACAAAGAACCTCAATAATACGGAAGTCGATAATTGTGGAGTCAGTTTATAAACAGTGCAGATGTCAGTGAGGTTCATAATTATGTCTTTTTAAACGTGCATTCGGAACAGCTAGGAGGAGCTTATCTTCAGACCTGAGAGCACGCGGCGGGTTGTAGTAATGGACCAGTTCACACAGATATGGAGGAGCTTGATGGTTCAAGGATTTGTAAGTGAGAAGCATAATTTTGAAGTTTATCCTGAACTGCACGGGCAACCAGTGGAGAGATTTCAGAATTGGAGAAATGTGTTGTCTTCTGTCAGCTCCAGTCAGCAACCTAGCTGCTGAATTCTGGACCAGCTGAAGTCTAGAGAGAGCTGCTTTACTGATGCCATATAAGCAGGAGTTGGAGTAATCCAGCCTTGAGGTGATAAAAGTGTGGACCACCGATTTCAGAAGACGNTGTGTGGCTGCACTTAGGAAGATAACCCAAAAACATCACACACCCCAACATGAGTTAATGATAGCTGAGGAGGTCAGTTCAGGAAACGTGATGTAGATTACAACAAATGTTCAGTCCCAATCATGATTATTTTGTTTAGGTCTCCCAACACTGAAAAATGTTTGAGAAGCCTAATAGATTCTTTATTCTAACACCAAAGTGATAAAATTAACGAAGACAATAAAAATTATGTGACAATCAGAAAAACTATCATTCAAAACCAACAACTGAAGAATCAGGAGTTATTATAACAGATCTGTTATTAATCTGAGGTATGCTGTTATTATTAATGAGTCAACCGCATAAAACAGGTGAAAGACGTTTCACTCCCAATGCAGCGCGTGCATCAGCTGACCACAGTGACATGGCTGGAATTCCATAAACAAGTGGTACCTTTGCGCATCATTCCTACCTCATCCCTTTAACCATCCTGATCCCACCTCTCCTCCCTGGCGCATCCATGTGCGGTTTTGTACTTTGCTCACAATACACCGGCTGACTCATTAAAAAGTTCCGAGTCCATTAGCAAAATACGCAATGCGCTATTTTAAAATCGTGAACATCGAAATTATCGACAGAGCGTGGAGCGCTGGAGCTCATTGTTCCTGCGTAAGCCAATGTCACCTGTCTGGGAGGAACGGGGCTCTGGTGGGTCGCTTACAAAATAAGCCGACTGATAACACACACACACACGTTATGTACCCACTGTAGTCAGCCTAACAGTTAGCATTGCCGTTTAGCGTTAGCTTCAGCACCTTGGCTAAATAGCAAAACGAGCAAACGTTAAGGTTAAACTGTTTGTTTGTAGCATCCAGATGTAGCCGCCAAGCTAGCCCATCCCGTTACGCGCTAACCTTAGCTAACACATTTGAGTTTGCACATGTTTAGAAGAGAAGAGATGCAACATTTACACAGACTCTGCAGAGTCCAGTCAGCGGCCAGTCGAAGGTCGTGTCCTGCGGGAAGCGTTTAAAGATACCCCAGGGCTCTCAGCCTCGATGCTCCGCATCTTTCTGTGGCCGCTTGAATGTTAGAAAGGTAGCAGCAGCGAGCTAACGCCAGCTAACTTTGATCAAAATCTGCGCGAGCTTAGCTCTCTGAACGCTGGTGACTGGCATGCGAGCCAGCCTGCGTAAACAAATAGCCTTATTTAAATAAAACAATGAAAGTAAAAGACAAAGACACAATCTGATCCAGAAGTGAACGAATCGCTAGCTGATCTTGTCGCTATGTCATTCCTTGTCTCTCGCCACAGCACATCAGTGATGCCGTTGACTCAACACGGTGGACTGCTGCGCAAGCCAGTTCCTACAGGTCCAACGTATGCTACGACAAGCCGAGCTATCATTTAACAAGCCAGACAGCCCAGTCCAACAGAGATCCATTATTCAGTGTTGTTCCAAAAATGATTGTTGTGAAAGAAAAACTGTGTCAGGGCCATTCCACCGAATGGGTGCCATTTCCATCCATTTCTGTCCCCAAGAAATTTTTTGAATCAATGTGCATGAAAATGTACGGGTAAATACATTTTGTTATTAAGCACAAGGTCCTGCATAATTATCTGAGTGTTAATTTAACATTTATGATGGGCAACAATAATAAAAACTACTTTGAACCTTGAAAAAACATTTTAGTGCATGTATTTTTCACCTGTCCCTGGTCTTTAACATTACTATTTAGAGTGCAATTAAATTAATAAAATCCCCCCAAATTGATATATTTTTTTGCAGTTTTGTGTGGTTCTATATCCTGTCTATGCTTCACAAATATTTTTTTCAAAACAATTTTATACTTTATTTGTTAAAATGCACATTTTAGTTGTATCCCTAGGTTTACACTGAGTCCTATTACCCAAACACATTACCCCATTCTGTTTAATTTTGAAAATTCCAAAAGTGACCCATACAACAGGATGTTGCATCATAAGGATCTTCAAAAGGCCACGGGAAGACCAAAAGTAAGTTCTCTCATTCATTTTTCTGTCTATTTAATAATATATTAGCAGTAAATGACGAGGTCAATCTCAACATACTGTCCTGTTACTTTAATTATATCTTACTTACCATTTGTTTATTTTAAAAATACACATTTTTGGTAAATTACTAGATTGTGCTTTATGTCCTCATGCTATTAGCAAGGATGCCATGTGGCTATAATTGGTGTATTTGCTAACTCTATGCTAAAAACTCAGTCCTGTTACCCATATGAGGAGTAACAGGACCGAGTAATGGGAACAGGGCTGAGTAGAGTCCATTGATGAGGTGATATTTTTTTAGATAGAATATTTTATTATTTTACACTCATTGACTTGAATTTCTTTATTTAATTTTTTACTTTTATACTTGACATTGCAGAGGTCATGATCTAAGATCAGTTTTATAATGTGACTAAATGCTTGCAGGGAGCAAAGCCACCACTTAGTGCAGCAAAAAAGCAGCGGCTCTACCGTGCTCGACGTGATGCCGACCCAGAGCGGAGGGAAAGATATCTTGAGAGGGAAAAAATAAAATACAGGGAGGACTTAGAATCAGGCAAGAAGAAAAGAACTGACTAACTACGTGAGAGAGAAAAGCGCAGATGACTCAAAATACCATACAATCAAAGACAGAAGAAAAGTTCAGCAGTACCTTGTGACCCCTCCAAACACACCCCAGCTGTCACCAGAGCAAGCTATAGATCCACAACCAAGAACTTCCAGGTCCAATTTATGAAATTTATATCCATCTGTTTATACAATATAATAACATTAAATTCTAACATCTGAAAAATATAAATAAGTGCTATTTTGACATGTTTCTTCTAGGCAATGTGATCAGGGGTGGAGAAGACGACAAAAAACTCTAAATAACCTTGGAAAACAAATTCAGCAACTACAAGGCCTATTGAAGAAACGAAAACAGAAAAATGCAAGAAAAAAGTCCAGCGCATGACAAAGAAAGTCCTACAAAAGAAGACAAAAGAAACTGAGTCTCCACTCACAAAAGTTAAAAGAAAGATGACACAGCTTCCACCAGCAGCCATTCAGAAAATTCTTCTGTTTCATGAGGCTCTGGTGGACGACATCTGAAACAAATACAGAAAAACACAGGGGGGAAAAGAAAGGCAAATAATTGCAAAAGTACTAACAGGAAAAGTCCTTAAAAAGTACAGATTACAACGCTTGGCTCAAAACTCATTAGGATTTTCAAAGAAAAGATGGAGGAATGATGAGAATGTCAACTACAGCAACCAACGGAAGCGGAACAACAGGGTTCCAGATAGGTTGACAAGCAGAGTGAGGGATGATGTTAGTCGTATCACAACAGGGAAGAGGCAGACCATCACTTAGAAGAAAACTAAAAAGCAGAAACGGTTCCTTTTGGATACCATGAAAAATTTACACATGAAGGTTTTATCTGAAGAGCAAAGCTCCATCTCTTACTCATCTTCTGTTTGCTTCATCCTTTCTGGGTTGTTCATCCAACTCTTGAGTGATCGGGACACATGCATGTGCAAGATGCACGAGAATCTGGGTTTTATGGTGCAGAAGCTGCACCACTTGAAAGTGATCAGCACTATCGACCTGGATGATCTTGTGAAAACCATCGCATGTGACACAGAAAACATGAAGTGCATGTATGGAGAATGCTCTGTGTGCAAGATCCTATGCTGCCCAGTCTCTTCCAAGTACAATCCAGAGAGTCAAGACTCAAGAGACATATCTCCAATGGGCAATAGTGGATAAGGAGCATAAGAATTACCCCAGTGGCAAAACATCTAAAATCACAATCAAACAAGAATCCCAGGCCACACAAGATGAACTTCTGGACTAGCTGAACCTGCTGCAAGAGACATTCTTACAACATCAAGAATCAGTTTACCCACTACAGGGCACTGAGATAGGGCTTGAAGTCACATGAATGTTTAATTCATGTTGACTTCTCTGAAAATTACCTCTGACGTTGTCGCCCTCTGCTGCCCGCTCTCCCCTCTCCTCACAGGACAGTTTTGTCCTGTCTGATTCTGTTAACTATGTCTATGGTTTTTTGGGTTAGTGTTTTTGTGAACAGGGATGTGGCGTCCTGTGAGATGAGTATGTCGTTATTTTCTGTTGTAATCTTTCTTAGTTCTTTTGTCAATTCTATACTATTTTTGCAATGCTATCTATCTATCTATCTATCTATCTATCTATCTATCTATCTATCTATCTATCTATCTATCTATCTATCTATCTATCTATCTATCTATCTATCTATCTATCTATCTATCTATCTATCTATCTATCTATCTATCTATCTATCTATCTATCTATCTATCTATCTATCTATCTATCTATCTATCTATCTATCTATCTATCTATCTATCTATCTATCTATCTATCTATCTATCTATCTATCTATCTATCTATCTATCTATCTATCTATCTGTCTGTCTGTCTGTCTGTCTGTCTGTCTGTCTGTCTGTCTGTCTGTCTATCTATCTATCTAGATAACAACAAACTTGACCCAGACGCTGCTCCATCGACACCTTGCAAAATGCGCCATTATCCTATACCTGCGATTACTGGCTCTAGAGGAAGGTCACGCACAGCAAACCGCTTTCGCAACCTTCAAAACCTCTGCTCGCTAAAACCAACTCCCCCCGAAGACACTCCGCTGTCTATGGGACTTTGGAACTGCCAATCAGCTGCAAACAAAGCAGACTTCATTACCGCATATGCAAACCACCTGTCACTCGATGTATTGGCTCTCACTGAGACCTGGATCAAACCATGTGACAATGCTACACCATCTGCTCTCTTAATTAACCACACTTTCTCCCACACTTCTCGTGCATCTGGCCGAGGTGGTGGAACGGGCATGTTAATTTCCAACAAATGGATATACAGTCAGTTGCTACCCATCACTAAATACAACTCCTTTGAATACCATGCCATCCAGGTAACTGTACCGAAAAAATTCTTTTTGGTTGTCATTTATCTCCAACCAGGTCAACTCGGAGACTTTCTCGATGAACTCGACATCCTGCTCTCCTCCATTCCTGAGCACGACTGTCCCACAATGGTCCTTGGAGACATGAATATTCACCTGGACAATCCCAGCTCATCAGGCTTCCTGTCACTAATGTCATCATTTGATCTAAAACTAGTACAAAGTCCTCCAACACACAAAGCTGGAAAAGAACTTGACCTCATTTTCACCAGAAACTGTGCCATAGACTCAATCTCTGCCACACTGCTGCATCTTTCCAATCATTACTTCATCCATTTCAGCTCAACTCTACAAGGGAGGTCCACTGCTTCCTCCCCAATGGTCTCATTCCGCCGCAACCTCCGCAGTCTGGTACCCAACCACTTCTCCTCTCTTGTTGCCTTCACTCTTCCATCTCCCAGCACATTCTCTGCTTATGAAGTGAATGATGCCACCGAGTCACTCTGCTCCACACTCTGCTCTTGTCTTAACAACTTGTGCCCTTTAGCCACTAGACCTGCCAGATCCTCTCAGTCGCACCCTTGGCTAAATGATACCCTCCGGTCTCTACGCGCCAATCTTAGAACCGCGGAACGGAAATGGCGCAAAACAAAAGATCCTGGTGATCAATTGAAATTTCATGAATTACTGTCCTCATTCTCTGCCAGCATCACTGATGCAAAGAAAGCTTTCTACACTGACAAACTTCTCAGCTCTACTGACTCTCAGAAACTATTTTCGACATTCAAAACACTGCTCAACCCTCTGTCTCCACCTCCTACCAACAATCTATCAGCTGACACCTTTGCCTCATTCTTCACTGACAAAGTGGCAGCTAAAAGCAAACAGTTTTCTCAAATGGCCACTCCTGAACATTTGCTACAACTAACTCTTTCTAGCCCAACCATCTCAAGCCCTACTGCTTCATTTTCCTTTTTTCCCCCTCTCACTGAGAACTGTGTGTCCAAGCTTCTCACGTGCAGCCGCCCTACTACATGCCCACTCGACCCCATTCCGACTAAGGTGCTCCAAGCTATTGCTCCTACAGTAGCCGCAGCAGTCACACATGTGATCAACACTTCATTGACATCTGGTACATTTCCCACCTCTCTCAAGCATGCTCAGGTTAAACTGCTGATAAAAAAAACATCTCTTCCTCTAAATCATGTGGAGAACTACTGACTGACTGACTGATTTGACACTGTCAACCATGGCTTCCTCTTGTCCACACTCTCTAGCATGGGCATCACAGAGAAAACACACGCCTGGTTTGAATCGTACCTCAGTGTATCTTGGCTTGGACAATCCTCTACCATGCATCATCTTGCCACAGGAGCCCCCGAGAGCTCTGTACTAGGACCTCTTCTCTTTGCCATATACACCACCTCAGTGGGTGAGATCATTCAATCACATGGCTTCTCCTACCACTGCTATGCAGACGACACCCAGCTCTATCTGTCATTTCCACCGGACGACAACACTGTCTCTGCACGAATATCAAACTGTCTCTCTGACATATCAAAATTGATGAAATCCCACCATCTCCAACTCAACCTCTCTAAAACTGAACTACTTGTCATCCCAGCAAAGCCATCCTTACAGCACAATATCTCAATCCAAAATGACTTCCTATCTCTGGCTCCTTCAAAGGCAGTTTGAAATCTGGGTGTTGTGATTGATGAACACCTGACCTTTAGAGATCATGTTGCCTCTGTTGCTCATTCAGGCCGCTTTACGCTGCATAACATATGAAAGATCAGACCATACCTAACACAACATGCCACCCAGCTCCTGGTGCAATCTACTATCATCTCCCGCCTCGATTACTGCAATGCCCTTCTAACTGGTCTTCCAGCCTGTACTGTGAGACCTCTTCAAATGGTCCAGAATGCAGCAGCACGTCTGGTCTTCAATCAGCCAAAAAGAGCACGTCACCCCTCTCTTCATTGAGCTCCACTGGCTACCGCTAGCTGCACGCATCAAATTCAAATTGCTAACACTAGCATACAAAGTCCGAGATGGTACGGCTCCCATCTACCTGAATCCTCTTGCAAAGGCTTACGTCTTGGCCCGGCCGCTCTGGTCATCACAGGATCGTCGGCTAGCAGTGCCTACACCACGCTCAGGACAATCCAGACTCTTCTCATGTATCGTTCCACAAATGTGGAATGACCTACCAAGCACTACCAGAACAGGGGCTTCCTTTTCGATTTTCAAGAAACTCCTGAAGACCCTGCTCTTCAGAGAGCATCTTCTTAACTAGCACCCTCCCTGCACCCGTCCCCCTCTCCACTATCCACTCCTTGTTCCCTCCTCTCCATGATTCATCATGCTGCCTCACTGCCACCTACAACTGACTGGAAATTGTTTGTTGTTGTTGTTGTTAGCCTCAAGGGCAACATGCCGATTATCACTTGTAAGTTGCTTTGGACAATAGCGTCTGCTAAATACACAAACATAAACATAAAAGCCTTTTTAAAAAACAATGCCACCAATTTGCCACAACACAGAGCCAGCATCTGGGAGCTTTAGGTTGTTTATAAAAAGTCAGACTGTGGCAGTAATGTGGCACAATCACGTCCTTTTTTCAAAAGATGACGTGATGGCGGTATAAATGTGGTATGGGGGTGATGTCTGCACTGCCACGAACTTCCATTTAAACTGGACATAACTTGTTTGATCAAAGTCGCGCTCATGAAGTTTTTTTGACAAGCCGCTCCTGAAGGTGTCCTTGTGCAGTCTCTGGTAATCTGGCCTTCAGCTCAAACAGAGAGACGCTCCTGGAGCTCTGCTCTACTCCAGTTTATCATCCCAGCTGATTTTGTTTAAAAAGTGAAACTTATGTCCGTGTTTACTTTCATTTTCAATATAGTACATTAAGTTCCCACGTAATCATGACACCACCCTCTGTTGGGCCAAGGTGTGATATGTATTCACAAGTCTGGTGTTGTGGCAATACTACTACCAAGCGTAGTGGCACGAATGTTGCAAAATTTCTGCAACGTCATGCCGCCACAGCACATTCATAAAACAAACCGCAATGGCAGTTTCCCTCCCCTGGCCTCTACAACGAAAAAAAAATGTATGCAAGTCTGGAACATTGACCAGTAGATTTTGCATATCCACAAGAGGAAGCTGACAATAAATATGGCCCAGTTTCCAGCATGCACTACAGGGTGATGCAGATGCTCCTTAAGCCTGATTTGCCGGCATAGTTTGTCTTCTAAAAAGGGCTTAACTTTGTTCACCATCATGTTTTAGGGGAAGGAGACAGAAAGCTATCTTAGAGTCAATAAGACAACAACCCTAAACGCTGCTCAACATCTCCTAAGGCATCCATGCAAAGGAACAAGTAGAACGTTCTGGAATGGCCATTTCAGTCCCCCCGACCTGAATATTACTGAAAATCTGTGGTGTGAGTTAAAGAGAGCTGCCATGTAGAAACAGTAAGCATCCTGCTTGGCTCAGGAAGCCGCAAGGCGTCAACAATATTTCCATACAAACAGTCAAGAGACCTGGGTGTTGTTGAAAATGAATTAAATGATGCCCAGTTGTAGAAAAATATTGGCAGCTTCATAACATGTAACTATAAAAATCAGGTCTGAAATACATGGGAGTGGGTCTAAGTCTCTGGGCAACGCCATATTAGATGCCATGTCTCTTCTACGGGGGCCCATGAGGACAAAATGCATTTACTGATTTGTACCAAATGGTTATAAAACTTTAGTCATTCATGTTTTACACATTTACCTCTTAACTTGTTGCCAGTGATGAAAGGGAGTTTGATGTGCTTGTTATTTTGCTAAAGTTTGCACTTCCCAGGGCTTTTTGACCCTAATGCCCAACCATTGCTAAGGTCTTACTCCAACACAAAAATACTACTCGCTTGCAACGGTTTAGGCATCTACTGCCCCCATCACCAAGAAAAATACACACAGTCACTTTAAGTTGTGGAATGAGATTACATTGAACTCCATAAGCACGCAGCATCTGTGCCCACCTAAGACTCACCTGAAACCCATCTTTAGACCATTGCCTTTCCTGACAGCTAGTTATTCTTAGGGTTTTAGTGGTTTGTATTCTGGTCCAGGTTCTCACTCATCCAGGTTATGGTCATTTGAATCCTTTAGGTTTTTAGTGCTTGTGTTTCTTTTATTCTTACACAACTGTATTGGTTGTTTTGTGATTTTTTAAACATAATTTGGATTGTTATACATGTATGCTGTAGTGCTTTGGAAACTGTTTGGTCTCTGAAAGCGCTTTGATAAATACATGTGATGATGATGAATTCAGCTGTAACTAGTAAGAACGCCAAAACTGTTACGGGTGTTGCAGGGTGGTTACATTCTAAGCTAGGCTTGCCTTAGAGAAGGCTCTTGAGCACAAACCCTCTATTTAGAAAATAATTTTTATTATGTAGAATAACACACTGGCTTTAGAATAATATTAAATAAGTCACCCAGATGTGCAGGTCAGCTAGATAAGACATGGCTGTCAGAGCAAATACAGATTTGTAACTTCTTGTACCATCCGTCAACCTTCTAGTGCTGTAGCTGACAAGTCTTCAACAAAATGCACAAGACAAAATAAAAGATCGGCACACAGAATCATTTTTCTTTACTCTTTTTACTTTAAATTGTTCAAATTATAAAACAATAACATGATCTCTACTTCATCTACAAAAAAAGAAACTGAATAATTGACTGTAATAAGCATCATTGATTTTTTTTTAACTCTAACAACTTTTTTAGACATGCATACTGTTGAGAAATATAAAAATATAAATATAAATACATCCCATTAATATTCTTAATGAATTCATGACTAAGATTTGAAATATTTTGTCATAAAAGAATTAAAATGCAGTTGAGTACGATAAGGCATTAAGATGTATCACAAGAGCTGTACAAATTCTTAGAGGTATCATTACTATTATTTTTTGTTTTCGTGTGATGAACAGAACTTAAAATTAAACTGGTGACGAGTCACTTGTTTCTCAACAGGAAGAACACATTTTTGAAGGAAAAAAAAAACTACAAAGTTGAACAAAAATGAACACGAAATTGAAAACCGCGCTCGAAAACAAAACCAGGTTTTGTTAACAGCCGACTCTTTTCATCCATCACTGACTTTAAAAGCCCCGTCCACACCACACTTCACTCACAACGGACCATTTGCCTCACCACTGCTGCAGAACGACATGAAACAGGTGCTATACGAATAATTAAACCACTAAATCTAATGCATGTTTCACCCATAGGACTCAAAAGAAAAACAAAAGAACTATGGCAATGACACAATCAAATGAATGGCAAACTATGTCAAATGATTGAGTAAAATCATTATTTTTATAAATATTATCGTTTACAGCTAACTAACCTAGAGGAACCGCCATTGTTTTATTTAGTTGAGACAGTTCCCTAACAATAAGCATGACCGAGCTAGCTTGTTTTCATGCAAAATGTAGCTCTCAGGTGTGAGGAGAGTTGCCATCTCAGAAGATGAAGTGCTGATTAGCAGGTGCGTTTCTTTTTTCTTTATGTTCTATTTAAGAGGCCGGACCCAGAGAGGAAGACTCAGAGCAGAACAATCCATGAAAACTCAAATCTCACCCAGTCCAACAACAACCGCTTAAGGTGCTTGGAGCTCCTGAACACAACTCGTTATTTTATTTTTTCAGTACCTTTAGGAAGTGAACATCCCACAATCCCACACAACATTACGGTCTCCTGTCCTGATCCGTTAACATCCCACTACGTGGTAAACTAGCATTAAATCAAATCTCCATCTTGAGAATAAAAATGACAAAACATGCAAGGGGAGCCCAAACTTCCCTTCTAATGTTTTTTTTTATTTTTTTTAATCTGACAGCTATCTTCCTGCAACTTCTCAACAAACCATTTGGATTCTTTTTAATTCTGAGTTGCAAAAATGGAGGTAAGATCAGAGCTGGTGAGAGACATACAGTACTTGGTGCGCTTGCAGAGAGCAGCTGACGCCACTAAAGGTCTAGAGGGGAAGATCGGACTTAGGAAGTAGGAGGGAGAGCGAGGAAGAGGGCAGAGACAGGAGAGTGATACTGTAGATGCTCAGAAAACGGCTCCCTCAGGAACATCTGGACAACATGTCCGCGTTTGTCACATTTTCACTTCCTGTTTTGAGCTCTCAGGTGAAACTGGATTTAGTTCCTCCCCTAACCTCATGGATAAGCGACACAGCTGAAACCAGACCAGCATCTACGAGTAACCACCCACACACACACACCTTCCCTGACCTCACCCTCTGCATGGCGTTAGCTCTCTGCTGCTAACTGTGAGACTGTGGCGCTGCAATGCTAGAGCAGTCTGTGACCAGCAGGTCCACCACCGTGTTCCCAGTGACGTAAACGGTGGGGGCCGTCACCGTGTTGCTGAGGGAGACGGAGCTGCTGGGAGCCACGCTGAAGGTGACGGGGCTTGGGGAGCCCTGGCCGGTGCTGTGGGTGCCCATGTGGCCCTGGAGCTGGGTGGGCGTCTTGCAGTGGACGCCGCACAAGTGGCAGACGAGAATCCCGCCAGAGGTTGTGCCCCCGAAGCCCCCCGGGCTCTCCTTCCACTCCTGGCCATGGTGCTTCTGGGCGTGGACACGAAGGTACGTCAGCGTGGTGAAGCCTGATGAGGGACAAGAGTCGTTTAGGACACAAATCTAAAAGCATCAAGAGTTAAATTCCTGAACAGACGTGTGTGAGAGGAAAAGACATGCACTCACTGCGATTACAGAGGTGACAGACGTGGTGCTGAGACTGGTTGTGCACCCTCATATGATCTGTGATGTAAGCAGCTGACAGCAGCTTCCCACAGATGTGACACGGCACTTTTTCCTCATGACGAATCATGTGCGCACGCAGGCGATCCTTCGTGGCGAAGCAGGATTCACAAGTCTGGAAAACCACACAGATGTAAGGCGTTGGACATCAACACGTCTCTGATTGAGTTGTTTTCTGCGATACCATCAGGTATCAGTAAAGTTGGTGCCTTATTTAACAAAACAAACAGAAACGATGTTGGTGTGACATACAGGGCATTTGAAGGGTCGTTCTGAGGAGTGCACCTGTCTGACGTGACTGTTGAGATGATCCGGCCTTAGGAAAGAGACGGGACAACGTTAGGACAGGACGATGAGCCGATGACGTGGCCATGCTGCATGGCTGCTCGCTCACCTGGAGAAAGCTTTGCTGCAGTGCGGGCAGATGTAGGGTTTCTCCACGCCGCCCTGATGAGAGCGCACATGGTGGCTCATGCGGTCCTTCCTCTTGAAGCGCTGCTGGCAGATGGGGCAGGAGAACGGCTTTTCGTCCGAGTGGGACAAGCGGTGGCGGTTAAGGTGGTACACGTCTCGGAAGGCCTTCCCGCACGTCTCGCAGGCGTGGTTCTTCTTCACAGGGTTAGGGTTAGGGTTGGCGGGCCGCTGAGGCAAAAACAAAACAGGCTTCAGAGTTTAGATATGAGGGCTTCTCTTCAAAAGCTCAAGTTCAAGCTGAGACTACTCTAATATTTGTGTTTAATCAGAACCATGCAAATATTCAGCTAATCAGCCGATCAGACACTTGATGTAAGGTGAACTACCTCCTGCTACACTTTCAGCTTTTACTGGGTTACAGAGAACATGCAGGGGAGCGTGGGGGGGGGCTTCGAGCACACAGTTTCTTAAACTGGGAACCAGTACCAAAGACTGGTCCCTGAACAGATTACGTTCCTTAGATGTCTCGTGAAACAAGTTATCCTTTTGGAAGCAGTTTAAGAAACGACATGCCTGAAGGTTTGGGGCCGACGTCTCTCACAAGGCCCTGACCCACCTGTACTGTCGCCCCTGTGGCCATGACGACAGCAGCAGGAGGCGGAGCATGGGGGTTAACACCAGCCATTACATTTGGCATAGCAACCCCATCACCATCCTGACCACACAGGGGGGGCTGCTGAGCGCCCGCCAGCACACCAGGAGGGGCGAGGGGGGGAGGCACGGAGAGGTGCAGCAGGGAGAGGGGAACAGTGGGCCTCTCCACCTCCCCTCCGACCCCCACCACCATCGCCGGCGGGGCCACCGCCACCACCATCTGGCCAGCTGCTCCCTCCTTCGCCCCCTCCGCCTGCACCCTGGCCCTGTCCTTCATGCGTACCCCAGTGTGGACCGACTGGTGCCGCCGCAGGTTGTAGTTGTTCTTGAACTGCTTGTTGCAGATGGCACAGATGTATTGGGTGCGGGCCGGACGAGGCGCTGGCTTCACTGGATCCCAAAGGAGCCGGGAGAAAACACACACAGAAAGTTCATCATTTCAAAGACTCCCAATATTTAATTCCAAATTTCAAATGTGTCAAGAGTAACGCAGACACCCAAGCACCTGGTGCAGGGATGTAGCGGCTGCAGCGCTTCTGCAGGCTGAAGGAAAATCACAGAATGAGACTCAATAAAAGGCAGGCAGCACAAAAAAACCCTGGAATTAGGAAACAGATGCACCAATTCAGGTTTTGAGTGCCAATACCGATTTCAGAATACTGTACAACTCTGACCTGCGAATACGATGCCAATTCAGATTTTTCTCAAGCAACTATAATTAACAAAACAGTATTTTTTCCTACAAAGGTCTGATCAAGGATAATCTGTTGTTACTGACAAGAATTAGGCTTTGTAACCATTGCAGGTCTTAAAGGAATACTATACAACTTTTATCATTATCATTTTTATTATTATTAATAATAATATGGGTAATAATATCAAATTAAACTTATAATGCACTTTAGATTTCAGGAATCTCCAAGTGCTACAGAACGCACAGTAAAAATAGCGGTTATAAAATACATTTAGCTAAAGGCTTTTCTAAAAAGGTAGGTTTTTAGGTCCTGTTTAAAGGCATTGATAGGCGCTCTTGCAACTTCAGAGTGGCTGTAAAAAATGGAGCCGACATGCCAGCGCTGCGGTCTGCTTCCAGCCCATTTCTTGCATGTTTTGGATCATGAACAAAGCTGATGAATCACTCCTGTAGACACTAATGAAGGCCGGGAGACATTTCAGCTGTTAGACGAAGGTGTGAAAAAGACGAAAGCACAGCGAGGAGATACGTTTCATTTTTGGTTTAACCACTGATAATTAATAACAGACACTAGGGGGCGCTGAAAGCAAGCGAAAGTGAAAAGTGTGCCTTTAATGCTCATTTCCAATTTACTTGCTGAGATTGGACTTTTTGGGATGTTTTTCACACTAAAATTTTAATGCTTCAACAGATTCCAGTGTAAGCAGTCTGAGAACCTCAAGACAGCCAGATGCGCAGAAAGAGGCATGAAATAGGTTGCTGCATAATGTTACACATCAGCGTGAGTGAATCAATTCTAATATTGTTGTTCAATCAAGAGCCGATAAAATACGACCATGTGACCAACGGTAAGCTTGTTTCGTCCATCCATGTTCCACTTCCTGCCTCTACTGCTGTAGATTTATGAAGCCTGTGGTACGTAAAGAGCGCCAACTTGAACTACATTTATAACAACTGTGTTTAGCTTCTGTAACAATTATATATGATTTTCCTGATTTCATTTGATTTCTGGTGATCATCTCAAGACTCCAACTTGGTGCTTTGTGGCCCACATTGGAGCCACAACCCCAACTTTGGGAACCACTTCTTCAAATCATACATCAGGGTTTACCCCAGCGCTTTATAAGCCTGGCGGCCTGCCAGGCCAAGCGTCATGCCCCGCCCCCCTTCCCGACCCTACCGTGTCCGCTGACACGAACGGCGCAACGAAACTAGAGCCCTCCATCAGCTGATACTGGTGAGAAACAGCAGCGGAACGTGTGCAACCCCCCCACCCCCACGGAGGAGCGCTGCGGGATGGAGCAGATTTTGTATAGAATGAAAATTATTAAAGCTGAATTTGCGCTATTATGTTCACACACCACACACATTTACAGTTCTAAGATGACTTCATTCACTGTTCACATGACTAAACAATTACACATCACCCCCCTCACTCTCTGAAACAGGCAAACAAATGGAGACGAGATAGAAAAAATATCAGTTGTTAAAATCGGCCCGATTTTATTTATCGAACCGATACCGATATGTTAAAAAATGGCTAAAATCGGCCGATACCGATATTGATGTCGGTATACTGTCCATTCCTAATAAACACATTAGTAAATACACTATTAGAGACCGGATACATGAGTGTTATGGTAGCAGGATTCCACTGAACAGCACTACGCCCCCTGTTGTCCTGGTGGGGAATTGCTTTGCAACACTCCGTTGCCTGAACAGAAGTTCGATTGTGAAAACCTTTCCGACACTCTGTGTGCGTCTCTCCGTTCCAGAGCTCTCAGAGGAGTATAAATCAGGCTTAAGTCGTTCTCTGGGGGAAAAAAGCACTGCGAATGTAACCATAGGATAGTAGCTTTAGACAGCGGGATCTGGAGGCTTATTTCCTGATATTTGAACATCTCACCTCTGCTTGGCTAACAGCAATGTTGATGTTTTATCTTCACAAATAAAACAAGGTGGGAGGAGTTCTGCTGTGTGGTGGAGTTGCTAATGCTAACAGTTAGCTTCTACTAGCCAAGACATTCTTTACTGCTTTCTCCATTGTGAGTCAAGATGGAGGAGTCCATGAATGTTAAGTGACAGTGTGACGTAGCCCTGTCGGTCTTTTCAAATCCTAGAGTCTATTTTCTATAGGGAGCCTAAGTCACGCCCATCTACTTCTGGACCATGGGTCCCCGGAAGGAGGATGAAAAAATGAATGCAAGTGAATGGGGCTGTAAATGCTATTTTCTAATCCTGTTTGTTGATTTCACATATGATGTCTGGGAATTTTAAACGCACATTCTGATACCAAGAAAGCACTCATTTTTAAACAGGGCAGAAGTTACTTTAGGTGTTGTGTGAAAAGTTGTCCAGGACTACAAATGCGTCTCACCCGATGGTCTCACCATATTAACGTCATCGAACCAGACATGGAGACAAACAGGCAAAATGGCCTTCCCTTGGGAGGAAAGAACCACCATATATATGGTCATGTGGTAAGTAGCAGCTACGCTAGAGGAGAGGAGATTATGTGGTGATGTCATATATGCAGCGTAGCGACGTCTGACTTGTTACAATTACAAACTTTTACAATCTGATAAATCTCAAAGTACGTGACTGGCGTGGTCGAAACACGTGACTTTTTAATTAAATTGAAGTACAACATATTTGTGATTCTGGGCGTAAGGCAAAGCAGATTAGAAAATAGCTCTTTTAGCCCCGTTGACCCATGAGCCAACTGGAAGGGAGGAGACTTAGGCTCCATATCAGAAGCTAATGCAGGAGATAGGCATAGAAGACTATTTTCATGTTCAGCTTGCATGAAAAACACTGAGTGGCAGATTATACTCATTAACAAATGTTTTTATTTAGTAAAGTTGATCTTAAATGAAACTCAAATTATTAGAGAAGCTTCATTGATGGCTGGTTAACTTCTTTTAGAGTTATTCAATGCTCCACAGTGAACTGACCTTAGCTAACCAATGATGACTACAGACCCCTTGAATTTTATTGTTGTTTACATCCAGATGATAGTGCACATGCACACAATGTTAGAGGGCAAAAAGAGCCTCTGCAGCCACCATATAGAGCTATATCTCCAAGATTTAAACTAACAAAATAAAACCTAGAGCAGTATATATTACTATTTTAGATCATCTAACGCATCTTTGTGCATATGATCAAAAAAGTTACATTTGTGATGTCACACGTCAAGAGGTCAGTGACAGTCACCTTTACAGGTAATTAGCTAAATTTAAATGTTAGTAGCTGCATGTCATTCACACACGCGTGCTAAATGATGACTCTGATCTGTGCAGCAAAGGTGTTCTGAACCTTCTGTTCATGCGACGACAAAACTAAACGAATCCTGCAAACGATGGCGTCCACATTAAAACAGTCATAGGATTGCTACGCATGTTTACGTTGAGCCTTCTACCATCTCTTGGGTGTTTTAACCCTACCACTGACTAGATCAGCTGATGGGTGGCTGTGTTGAGCTCTCAGGTGCAGAGGAGAAAGAAGTTCCTCACCAGGAAGTGGATCCTCACTGAGAGCAGTGGTGTCCACCGTGGAAGGAGGCTGTGCTGAGTGCTCTGTGGGTGGGGTCTGGGGAGAACTCGTATGCACTTGCATGAGCTCTGATTGGAGGCTCCCCTCCACTTGGTTTTGGGTGGGAGTACTCTGGAGAAGCAAGGAGAAAGGCCATCACCAAACGTAAACACAAGTCACACCATTATCTCCCACAGATGCAACGTAGACACATTGGATCTGCCCGGAAAGGCCCGTAAAGGGAGGAACAACAGTGCTAGATTATAGCCCAGATTAGGACAAACAAAGGTCCGTAGAGCCTACCTGGAAGAGAAAATTGCTCCAAGCAGCATCCATTTTGCGCCACAGAGATGGGAGATTATGCAGTCAGCTCCTGGTTGAGATCGTGGAGAGCAGCCTTTGCATGGTTTGGATCGGAACCACGGAAGATGGAGGCGCCAGCGGCCGCCTGTCCCGCAGCAGAACCGACGGGCTCTCAGTTTTTCGTAAAAAGCGTGAAGCAGCTGCGGGGATCTGTCTTTGTCATTTAGCTAGCGCTAACCGTAGAGCGCCGGTGGAGCAGGCCGAGGCAGCCCTAACTTTAACTCATCTAACACCAAACCTGTCTAAACACGAACCTGAACACAACACCTCTGCTCCAGCACTCCCGCTCCTGCCAGTCTCTCTGGAGCTAGCCACAGTAAAAATAGCCTCCGGGAAATAAAGGCATTCTTTTGGACGCAAACACAACAAATATGAGTTATAAACACACGTATCTGACAGCACACCAGGCCATGCTTTGTTTTTTCTTTTCTTATTTTAAATTTAGGGATCTATTTTCCCTGATTTTTTCCCCTCCTCGATAGGCCAAGCGGGTGTTTAGTCGAAGCCTCGCTGCTGGATTCAAGCCCTGACCCCGGCGAGCAGCGCTCTCGCCGGGCCGCAGCCTCTCGCTCCACCTCGGCCGTTCAGCTGCGAGGATGTCATCTTTCTTTTTTTATCGCCCGCTCTCCCTCCTCCCTCCCTGTCTGTTTCTTCCTTTTCTTTTTTAATTCCTCTTTCTTCTCCCCCCCTCTCCTTTTTCTCGCACCGCTATGTCCCACTTGCTCTTAAAGGGATAGTTTCCTCTGTGGACACCCCCCTCCTCCCTCTCTCTCTCTCTCTCTCTCTCTCTCTCTCTCTCTCTCTCTCTCTCTCTCTCTCTCTCTCTCTCTCTCTCTCGCAGCTTGTCTCCCCCTCCCCCATCCTGTCTTTGCCGACAGAAAATGACTTCCAACGTATTTGTCTCGTCTCCAGAACACCGGACCTGGCAAAAACCGGAGGAATGACGGACTCGTCTTAAAGGGGCGCATTCTACAAATCCTCAGTTAGCCGATAATAATGATGTCAGCGTCAGGCCGAAAAAACAGAGCTTTCCACAGCTCTGGAAAAAACAAGAATTGACGTCAGCAACAGGCATGGCACCAGCACGGGCCTCGTTGATCGATATTAATCGATATTGATTTATATTAATGTCGATGGTCGATCGTGATCATTTTAGCCCTTATAATACTTTTCTGGTTTACATGTAGCAATAAACAAAAGCATAAATTAAACCACGTGGCGAAAAAATATTTAATGTAACAACAAAACAGAATAAAACATTGTATCGCCCTTTTACGCTGTTTCAGTGTGTTTAATTTCATTGCGTGTTGTGGCCATTTTAGTTGGGGTTAGTTAAGAGTTTTAAACTAATAAATTGTGAAACAGCCTTTTATTTACAAAATTGAAGTGTCGCTTTGTGAAATTTATGTTTTCCATGCAAATATTGAGTGATGAGTTTAAATTTGCTAAAATGTATGTTTTGAGAAATATTGCTGTGTATCAGCACTTCCTCTCTCTGACACACACACCCGAAGTGTGTTGTTGCAGACTCTGGGTAACTAACACAAAGTTGGGCTCTGTATATTTAAAATGCATTTATTTATTATTACGTTTGTGTTTACTAGTGTTGAGTGTTTGTGGTAGCCCACTTTAATCCAGCAGACACTAGAACTCAATCAGCAGTAGTCCCGCATACATCTGAGGATGACTTCCTGGGAGTTTCATGAAAATCCAACAGGTTGATGTTCCAGAGCAGCCAACTCCCCAAAAGGGGGCCGAGACCCCAGTTTGGGTTACAGAACGCTGGGGCCCCAAGAAGAGCTACAGAAGTCAAATGAACGTTTTAAAATCACCATTGGCACATTTAACCTAAACTATATTGAAAAAGGTAATGTCTCATTTACAATGCTCACACACTCTAATAATAAAATCCACAACTGAAGCTTCAAAGTGAATGTGTTAATATCAATTTATTATCGTTTTGAATTACTTCTTAAAACACCCCATCATTTTTTTCTAACACACATGAACCCATCTTCCTTTCCCTCCTCAAGCCTGGGACTGCTTGGTGTAAATGTCTGATGATCCCCCCACCACCACCACCAACCGTCACAAAAAATAAATTCAATTTAAAAAAGAAAGCTCAGCCAAACACAGAGGAGCCTGTTGGGTCTTCCTACTCCAACACCAACGGAGAAAACACAAGCACACACTGATTTCCACACATGAAGGCCGTCCCAAACACTCTTAGCTTGTACGAAGAGTTAATGCATGCACCTAGAATCCAACCGAGCATTCAGTAGTACAGTATACAGGGAATTGTCTTGAGCTGGTGTTTCTGAGTCATACAAACAGCAGGGTGATTATCTCTCTTCTTTTTGAAGTTGAAGTTATAACAAATAAAAAAAGTTCTGATCTGACGTCCATCCGGTAAACGGGGCTCAGAAACACTGATTGGTTAGGACAGGCTGCTGCGGTCACTGCTGCTGCGGCCACGCGCTCACAGCAGCTCAGTCGAGGCCCGTCCTGCCATTTCTTCTTCTGCTGCTGCGCATTTCCACCGCCTGCATGCTTTGTCCTTCGGCAGTTTATCTGCAAGTCCTGAACTCATAAACAAATAAATACCAATAAAAACCAGTGTTTACATTCCAGTGGACATTTTTTCCCCCAGTGAGAGTCCATTAGAAGAGGTCGGAGTTCACACGAGCAGTGGAGTGTTGTTCTCTCTGCAAGAGTGTCTTAAAATTCAGTTTGCTGCCTAAAAAAATTGCAATATACTTAAGACTTTACCGCTGGACACACATACATAAATCATCAACAGTTAGTACCCATCGCTTATTAATAATCATTAATATCTTGAAGACACACACCACACCTGACAATGCAACAGTTTGATCAGCTTTTTTTTCCTTTTACAGTAAATGTGGGCCCTTTTGCTTTTTGCAAGAAAAAACCGTGAACATGATTACAACAACAATTAAACACCAGGATTAATTATGGTAATATTGACACCTATAGAAAATGCAGTTTGCTGCTGCAAAACTCTGCAAAACTCATTAGAATATATAAAAATTACTATCATTGTCTTTGTTACTCTATAAAAGCAAATGATTTGTTTTTGATAAGCCCATAATTAATGTACAGTAAAGATCCAAAACGTGGGACGAGTCATCATTGAATGCCAGTGAAACTTAAGACAGGTACAGTACTTTTTAAAATGTGTTTGGTCAAGTTTACAATATATTTTTTATTATTTTTAAGTTTTGTACATCTATGTCATGCACTGGGGTGATTGCTGTGGACACATACATTATGTTGATATTCAATATGTCATCGATCTCAGAACCCATCCCCTTTGCTTTTACTCTTTTTAGATATTTATACACGTCATTTCTCATCATCCTTGGTGAATTTCAATAGAAGAGTCTTTTTACTTTACAAACATTCGACAGATTAATAGTTTTAAATTGTCCTTTAGTCTTTAAATAATAATGAAAACAGAGATTATGACTGGTGGCACAACATCCCTTAAGAGCCTCCTGAAGGCATTGGTGATGTATCAAGCAACTTGTTTTTGTTGTTTTAGACGCTTATTTAAGAATAAAAAAAGATCATCAGCATTTGTTTAAAAAAAACAAAATAAAAAAAACCTAAACTCCAGGAGGCTGGAAGTTAGAATAACCAATCTTACTTTTTTGTTTATTCTCTCTCTCTGTCTCTCTCTCTCTCTCTCTCAACATGGACACCACAGTGTGGACAAAACCTTTTTCCTCTCATGCCCTCTTTTTTCTCCATTCCAGCAAAGAACATCATAGAAGAAGACACAGCTGCCGCCCTGTCCGTTTGCAGCTTTAGGAGGAAATAAAGGCCAGATGTCGCCACGTTCACACATCTTAGCTCACTTTTATACAAAGATCAAACACTGAACAGAAACATCCTGTTTTGTTTTGTTTGTCTAACATCACCTTAGTCCAGGGTTAATGCAGCAGGAGGTTACATTCCTCCCACACTTCTACCTGTGAGAATGGGAGAAAACTTCTCCACCCACCCTGAGTCTAAAGATGCAGGTTGCAGCTCATTAACATCAGCTTGACCACCTTCTGGGTTCTTTGAATTTTTTTTGTGCATAAATAATTCTCAGCTGAGTTGGAATCGGTTCAGTAAATTAGGAAAGGTGGCAAGCCGAGAGTACTGAGGTGAAGCCTGTGATAGCTACCTTCCTAAAATAAGCCCCACCCATTTTTTGGACCCCCCAATTTTTGATGTGTTGCCTCCTCTCTAAGAGTAGGACAAGTGGGAGCCGTTAGAGATGTGCGAAGTGACGGAGGTGCTCCGGCTGAGAACACCGTCGCTACCTCCAGCGCCTCCGGGCCCACCACCCGACGCCGTCCTCCTAAGAGGCTGGGGACTGTTCCTCAGAGCCATCAGGTTGGGGGTCCCTCGCACGGCCAGTCCTCCGCCTCCATATATCCCACCCTGTGAGGAGGAGGATGAGGAGGACGACGAGGATGGGCCAGAGATGGAGGGAGGAGCGGGGGGTGGGGGAGGCAGCATGGCCAGGGACTGAGAGGAGGAGCGTGAGGGAAGGTGATGGGAGAAGGGCAGGGGGTGTGGGTGGGCCAGGTCTCCGCCAGAGCCTCGCACTCCAGCCCACTCCCGCTCTCTCTCCTTCTCCCGCTCCCTTTCTCGATCCCTCTCCCGCTCTCGGTAGAGCTGCGGCGTGCTCTGATGGTGGTAGTGCTGGGGCAGGTGGTGGCGCTGATGATGGGAGGAAGACGAAGAGGAGGAGGAGGAAGAGGAGGCAGAGGAACGGGATGAATGGTGCATGTCCCTCCCATCCCGGCCATGGCCCAGAACCAATCCCAAGCCGTGGGAGGAAGAGGACTCACTCCTACGGTCTCCCATCCCGCTGCTGATTCCACTGCTGCTGCTGCTGTTGTGGCTGCGGCGGGGAAGCTGCTGTGAAGACGGGTTCTGCTGGTGCACGCCATGGCTCCAGTGGCCCACAGAGCGGGAGCTGGAGGGCTGAGCGTTGGGGAAGCCCTGCTTGGCATAAGCATCACCTGGCATGCCCATCAGAGCCATGTTACTGAAGCCTAGACGGAGACTCTCAGAGTCAAAGGACTCAATCTCACTGGCTTGTCTCTCCAGCAGGGTACGGATACGCTCCGAGCGCTCATTCTGCAGGGAGAGCATCTCCTCCTCGATCTAGGAAAAGAGGACATAAATCACATCGTATAAATCTGCATCGCGTCCAATCATATCACTCTTCACTAATTTAAGTCAAACAGTTGACCAATCAGAGAACTGTTCTTCCATTTTTTAAAGAGACAGGAGCTGATTTAAGGCCTTTTAAATCAAAATGTAGCAAGAGGTTCTGCAGTGAGGTCAATTAAGCCTGTTCTAGTGGACTCACATGAAAATGATAAAACTCAGAGCATAATGGGGCTGTAATAGAGTTCAATTCACCAATTTTACCTGATTTTGTAGATGGCTATCATCCAGTTTACACACTTTCCTGTCACCTACTTTAACTTTTAGTAACTCACCAGAATCCTGAGCCATATTTTAAGGAGAAGCCTAACCCTTTGTTCCAGCAGGGCCCGGCGGATGGAGACCCTCTGCTCCAGGTCCTTCACCTCCCTCTCGTGCTGCGTGTCCGTGTGGATCTTTATCTTGCTCTGGTAGGCGTTAAGAAGCTCCAGCTCCTGCTGCAGTTGCATCCGCAGCACCTTGTACTCCGCTTCCTGAGTCTCATCCAACCGCAGCTGAGGCAGAGGAGGAAAGGAGCAGGAGATGATTGTATTAATATCTGCCTCAGCTGAGGAGATCAAAAGGGAGTGTGAGGGGCAACGTTTGAAAAATCCTTTCTCCAAGTTGGCGTTGCTTTTTGTGCAGTTGGAGTTGATGAAGATTTGATTTTATGCAATAACCTGCTGATTACATCACAACATTTCCTGAGTTATAAATAAACATTTTCCTGACCTCAGATTCCATTCAGACAGCATAAAGCTCCCCAGACTTTACCTCCGTGAGTGGATCTGAGCATAAACAAGGGCAGTGGGGATCTGGCTTACTGAGATTCATGTGGCACGGTGCCATGTGAGGTAATCAAAGTCCCACAGATGGTTATGTCACCGATGAGACGTGCTGCTGCAGCCTCACTCCGGTTATCCGTTTAAAAGCTCCAGCTGTGTGGGCATCAGCACTGAGACTGGAGGATGGCTAAAGCAATTTGAAACAATCCTGCTGTAATTAAATACTTCTGTTTATGCTGTTAAATGTTTCAGATCACATAAATATGACAGTAGGAAATATAATATGCATTTTTAGGCCCGAGCAGTGAAGCTGCGAAGGCCTATTGTATCTGCTCCGTTTCTTCTTTTTTTTCTTTTTCTTCCGCGTCTTTGGACGGCCTTTAGGGGGTCTTAGCATATCCAAAAAGTCACCAAATTCTGGCCCAATATAGAAGTGCGTGAAATTTACATATTTCGCTGGCAACGTGAAAGTTGGTGAAAAAATGTTTCAACAGCGCCCCCTGGAAAATTAAAAATACCCCTCCGCTTTGACCTTTTTTCATAGTAGAGTGATGAAATTTGGTACACTTGTAGAACTCAACAATACGCACAGAAAAGCCTCTTGCACCCATGGTCAATATCAAACAGGAAGTCGGCCA